>JAQFJB010000005.1:3215263-3226025 GCA_029874875.1 Naso minor | reverse complement strand
AGAAAGCCAGCCCCAAAAAACTGCGTGAGAAAGACACCAAGAGTCTTATGATGATGTCCAGCTGCTACTTCAGGGGTTGAAGTTTTGTAGCAGGGAGGCAAGGACACAACTTTACCAGAAGGCATGTGTGGCATCCTCTGAGACAAAGTGGAAAGAGGAGGAACAACTGTCTGTTTTTAACCATCGTACTTAAGCTACGTTTGGTCTGATCCAAACACTGCGCATCCCCACTTCATTTGCGCTCAGGAGTGCGACTCCGACTTGCATATTTTTGCTTTCGTACTGCCTCTGCCCTCACAAAGTACATACTGTTACATGCAGTAGGCAAACAGCTGGGACATACAACTCCGTCATGATACTGCGCCGCGAACTTCGACTCTGGCTCCTATATCCGTCGCAGACTTAGCGCGAAATTAAGGTACATATTTACTACCTATGGGAAAGGTAGGCTATGCAGTTTTTCGACTAAGTTAACATTTGCACTCATGTATCCATTTCGCTTTGTGCAGCAATGTTAAATTAGGGGTAAATTATGTAGCATTAGCACTTAAATATGCAGTCTGTCATTGCGGCGTTTGTCATTCGGTGAAATCAGCTGTCAAATGTTTGCGCGCCCTTGATGGTTTATAATCGCGCGACGCATCGTGACGCATGGGACGCAATTTCCGAAAAACAAAGCATGCTGGGTTGCCTACTGCAAATTCCGACCGGACGTAGTACATACTGGTACTGCATTTTACATAACCTATTTCATATTGGGGCATTCCAAATCTTTTTCTGGCATACTAAATAGTAGGGTAGTATGGGTATTGGAACGCAACCAGCGTCTGTGGTTGATGAGGTTATAAAAACCCTGGAGAGGCTCTTCACCACATCTCACCTCCCCCAGAAAAGAGAAAGCAGATGACATGTGAGCCGAGCTCAGACAAACATGGAGGAAAAGCAGACTTTGTTATCCACGAGAACAAGGAATAAATGACTTTAAGCCTGAAGAACGTCAAACTCTTTGGGAGCAGTTAAAGAATTTAATGTCATTAAGCCACCACTTTGAAAACAGTGAACACCATCGCAACAAACGACACAAATATCTTTTAAATTTAAAAAAATATATCTATCTATGAAGTTAAATTAATATCCTACCACTTGGTAGAGTGGGTACCTTCACCGAGGCTGAATCTCACAATGTTCAAAAAAGACTTTATTAGTAGATGCTGAGGATGCGGAGGATAGTTGTAATTACCACTGTGATCCTGCTGTTGATAAAGGAAAAAAATATTCCTTTTCATTTTTACATTTTGCAGTGTGAAGAAATTACTCTTTGTGCCTCACGCTCATTGTTTATTCCAACATCAAGGTCGTCTGTTGAGACAAATAAGATTCAACAAATACGTTCAGATTAACCTTTACGCAGAGATCGGGTGAAACTGAACCATTTGAAATTTTTACTAAAAGAAAAATGACACAAGGATACAATTGTTCAGCCTCAAACTCTGTGGCCTTGTCCTGTTTATGTGAAGAACACACGAAAGGAACAAAAAATTAATTGAGCACACATTTATAACCGTCATACGATGTTCAGATTAATTTGACCTGCATTCACGCAGAGACACAATGACACACACAAACACACACACACACACACACACCTGCTGCATTGTTACATCTGAGCACCGAGGAGCCATCTGCTCCCGTTCTCCCGCCTCTCTTTGCCCTCTGCGGAGCAGAAACCTGCACACTGTTATTCCAAAACATTCTGAACTTTCTCTCGCTGTACCCCTCACATCTGCACATCGGAGGAGGGACAAAACATAAATAACTCCACATCATGTTAAAGTTGAGTTCCATATTGGATTGTCTCATGTCGATCCCTTGTCCCTCCCTTAAAAAAATGAAATGAGTAAAACAATCTAACTTTGGTTCTCATGTTTCTGTTGTTGCTCTTCACATGTATTTGCTTTAAAGCTTTGTTTATAACAAGATAATGGTGAATGGAGAATATCAGTTCAAAAATAATAAACATCATTGAAAACATTGCTTTATTTCACTTTTTCCTTGATAAACATGTCAAAGTCATTATTATTGTAGATTCTTTGAAAGAAAGTATGACTTTATTACAACAATTCCAAAAAAAAAAGTCACTTCCATTGTTAAATGTGATCTAGCAGAGATTAATTGCAAACATTAAGAATATATGTTATCTATGTTGTATGGAGTTAAGAAAACATATGTTAAGGAGTGTTATTATGTGAATTTTAACTTCTGTAATGCTTTTAAAACTCCAATACTGTCCCAGGTCAGTATGACCCGACTGTACCAAGGGTTCAATAAGTGAACATTATACAAGAGTTTGCATGGAACAGTCTTAATTCACCGGCTTGCAGCTGCACATTCATGAGATAACATGCATAAAATCAACTATGAAGTGACTGACAATGCTGAGAAAAATGGAAACACACCAGATCTATGAGGAGGGAAGTTGCTATATCCAGCCTCAACTTGTACACTGCCTTCTGTGAAGTTTTAAAATCAGTTGCCTCCTCCTGTGAAATGGTACCCGATGCCTCCCTTCTTGGGGGTAACCTCTTGCAACATACAACCATCATGTCCAGGGGGTGTAGGCTACTTGTACATCAAGCAGCCTCACGCTAAGCAAACAGGAGATGGGCTCTTGGCTCCGTTCTGCTATCACTATGCAACCATTTTGCAGGGGCACCATTGCTGCATCCTGGGCTTAGCCCTGCCCAAACAATTGTGAATGGTTAAAGAAATACAAACAAGCCAGGGCTTTTTTTCCCCTATTCCAGAATGATGACAGGTTGAGCCAGACCTTTCTTTAGAGCTGGCACAGCACTCATGTAATGTAGAGAGAGGTCTGGCTAAATGAAACTACTCTAAGCAAGACTACTCTAATTGCTACTGAATTTGAGTATGACAATAATGTTTAGGTTACTGCATTTCACCCACAGGATGTGCCATCTTGCTGACATCTAAAAGGTATGGTGCTGCATGTCCACCTTGAAACAGCGCAGCCCTTTTTTCCTCGTAAATGCTCTTAAGTATGTAAATCGTACATAAGATAAGCCAACTGTTTTAAACCTATTTTATACTCAGTCATTATCATATTTGTAAAAAGTAGCTTATTATTGCCCATTATTATTAGAGTTTACTTTTAATTGAGTTTACTCAATATAATTTTTGTCCAAATTTTGAAAAATTCCCAGATCTAAATTATTTTGATGAAAAATGTCAACTATTTTGGGGGACCCCTTGCAGCATCTCCACCGACCCCCTAGGGGTCACAACCCCCTGGTTGAAGACCACTGGTGTGACCTCATTAATAATAATTGAGAGCATGTATGCATGGCCAAATTTATCACAGCATTCATAATTCCCACAATAACTTTGTGTGCCATTGGATCAACCAGACAGTAGTCACAAAAAATGCAAAATCCCTGTTCACTGAAAAATGCACATTTGCAACATTTACAAAATGCAAAGTCAAAGTCATTGTAATCCAGATTCTTCCAGATTTTTTCTTCTGGACTATGGTCAATGCATAGGTGTCAATCACATCTGCTTCACCAACGCTGGTTGTATTTCTGTGCAAGCACTGCCAAATATACATCGATCAACTATAAAAAATTGTCACAAAAATAAGATGGCATTATGTATTACACAGAGAGACAGTTTAACTGGGATACTGTCAACTTCATTATTGTTGCACTGTTCCTGAATTTCCTGTCATGATTTAATTTAACTGTATTGCTACACTGTTACTGTCAGTGTAGAAGTACTACCCACTGGGGGATGGAAATTCATGGTTTCGTATGATATGAGAATATCATATGAAAACTCCATCCACATAAGCACTGTTTAAATAAATCTCCGTCCATGTGAAAATGATTAAGTATGCTGTCAAGTGCTGTTAGGAGCACGCCAAACCCAGAGGCAGCGACCCTAAAACCATGTTGGCAAATCAAAAATCTGAAAATAGTTAGCATTTTAGGCTACCGGTTTCAGTAAGCCAACAATAGGCTAATAACAAAAGCCGTAACAGCAGTGATCTCCGTAGCGCATTCTGATGCCTCTGCTCCTCACAGAAAAATAACGCCACACAATCTGACGTCTCAGGTCAAAGACCCTGTTTACCCCGACCACACAATGACACTTAATGGTGTTTCTAAGTATCTTCTTCACTCTGGCCTGAGTTTTCTGAAAGATCAATTTACGGTGACCTCAAACTCTGTTTGTGTGTTGACAAAAGGCCAAACTGCAGAGAATAAGACACGTTTTAAAAAATACCCATGGATGTATAAACAAGGCAACAGGGTGACCCTAGGAAAACACTGGCATACTTATCACAATTCTTCATGTGTTGCAGTTGTCATCAGAAGTCGTTTTCCGAGTAGAATTCCGAGTTGCGAACCGGAAGGAACGCCCCTAAAGTCAAAATTCTGACTCTGAACTCAGGTCCTCTAGGTTTGCGTGCACAAGCAAAGGATGTATTTAAGATATAAGATCTTACATAAGTGTAAGATGAGGGGCTTGGTGATGGATTATGGGAAATGTAGTATCATGTGTTTTGGGGACTTGCCCTATACAAGGACCCAAAAGTCAAAGAAAAAGTGGTCTGTGAAGCTTTGATTTAGATTTGATTTAGATCATTCATTCTTCCATGTCTCCATGATGGTCCCTCATCTTTATGGAAGTGCAACAGAAAACTGCAGGAATGCTCCTTTAAGTATCTTACTGGAATAAGTGTAGGCTATTTACTTACATTTCCCTACTGCAAAAGTCTCTATAAGTAGGCTAATTACTTTAAACACACACAGTGTAAAAGACACTGTCTGCCTACAATGGTGGGAAGTGATAAATGATCAGTCTGCATTTCTTCTTAAATGCGCACCCATGGTCACATTAATATGTTTCAAAATAATTTTCGGGTTTCGGATCATAGAAATGTCCGACATTTTGCTAGACAACTGACGTGTTCCCTCTATTAGACTGATTTAAAAAAAAATTACCCGTCATACCCTTAATCCATTGCTCCCCTTAATCTGGGGAGTTTTGATCCATGCAGGCTGTGTGCGGGGCTTTACTGATGGGAAGTGTGTGTCTGCATCGTGGACTCTTGACGTGATGTGCACGTTTCAGATGTCACTCCTTTGAACGCACCTGATCCGCCATATTAAAAAACGTAATGATCGTTTCATTGACTTTTTCCCTCCATGAAGCAAAAGAGGCTCATCACTGGTGTCGGTTTTGCTCGTTGCAGATACTCACTAGTGAGTTTTCAGCGCTCTTATCGCACTTAAAGACAGGTCTGTTTGTCACTCCTCTGACTCTCGCATCCTGCTCATCATACGGTAACTTCTGGTGTTTAGGTGTGTTCCGCAGTTTGCAACTTTTGTGAGATCATTAGTCATGGCGGTTGTATGTCTGGATGAAATTACGCGAGGAAGCCAATTTACGGTCCGTGGAGGAAAGCCGACGTTGCTCCGGCAGAGCTGAGAACATGAACTCTCTCAACCCGGATCCCTGCTCCTGATTGGACCCGAGCTCTGTAGGCCTACTTCAGTGCAGCTTATTATAGTCCTTTGAGAATAACCTTTCATGATCAAACTGTGGTAGGCGATTTCTAAGCGGAAGTGCACTCAGTTTGCACGGGAGATACGACTTGTATCAGTAAGGTTAAATCAGCTTAATGGAGAATTTAATTGCCAACCATGCAACCCCTGATTGCTCCTCTTGCGCTTGCGCGACGAAAAGAAGAAAAAAAAATAAAAAGGAAATACGAATGGACGCCGACAGAGAGAGGAATAAATGAGGAAGGTCTCACTCTGTATCACTCTGCCTCTACTTCCGGTTACAGAAACGTGAGCATGCGTTTATGCAAGGGGGTCATAGGAATCTCCAATTTAAAGGACCATATCGGTGTATTTGGAACATTTCAGGTGATTAACTATATTTTGCTGATAACCATTCTTACTACATTCTCCATAATTTCAAAAATCTCATGTAAGTTTTTTCTCACTTTTCAGGCAGCCATTGATTTCCTTTAGCCTATTTTCTGCACTGTAGATAAGCAGTTGGCAAACATTTAAAAACCTGCTTGAGTTCCATCACAGTAACCACAAAGTTCTGACTTTGTTAAGTAGTGATGTGGTTATGACGACTTAGAATTAAGGTAGATAGGCCTTTTACATTCACACAGACGGACTGCTCATCTCAAGTCTAAAGATTCGCACGTTTGATTTAAATAGCTACATGTAGTCTTTGCGATGTTACTGCACAAGTTCCTAACATTTTTTGTCTCAAAATAAGCAAGGCCCGCCAGCAACCCCTCATCATCACTGGAGGTATTAGTCTAACTCTGACTGTGACCAGTACCCGAATGATATTTCTTGCTCTATAGAAACTGTTTTGAAGGTTATGTAAGCAAAGATGTACACAAGAAAACATTTGTAAAATGAAACACAGCAGAAATGTTATTCCATTCTGCATTTCAGTCTTTCATAGCTCCATTAGTCATCTCCACACGCCCCAGATTTATCTTAAAACCCCCTGCAGGTGACGTAACCCCCAGGTGTCATGGTTATATTTCACAGCTGTGTAATCTTAACCAATAGGGAGACTCGACCAGAGAGCTATCTCAGAAACTTCTCTATTGTTGGCCTGTGATTTTTTTTCCAGTCTCTCATCTTAAATGAGATCACACACAAATTGTTAACCTAGCTAACAAGTACCCAAAAAACAAAGAAAACACTCAAAGTGCGTCTAAAAAACAGTAAGACCGAACAATCACGGTCAGTTTATGCCCCCTCAGAACAAATGAAACATGCCAACCACCCTGCTCCATCAAAGGAAGTGCCATGCATACGGAGTGAGTCATCTGCTCATTAGACGATCTTTGGAAGGAAAGTGGAAAGTTCTGCGTTGTGCGCACGCGCTCCCCGGGATTAATGTTAAGGCACAAAAGTGGCGCTACACCGTTCCGAGCTGTACTCCGGTAAGCGAATTTCAGAGACGTTTTTTATATTCCAGTTTTATACCTAATTAGTCAAAGTTTCGGGAACTTGTGCAGGCCGTCAGGTGGATTTCCAGGGACTCTCACATGAGTCACACTGGGGCGAGAAGACACGTTAAGGGAACAATAAACAGTTAATTTTGACAGATTTTCTCCCCTACTCTGTGTGCACTGTGGCTGCTACCGCCTCTAGTCTCCAGTATTGTTCAGTTGGCTCCCTAATGGCGGACGGCAGGCAGTGCTGTTTTCCGCTGGGGGAGGAGGAGGGGGGGTCTAACTGGTTAGTGAATATATTGGGTTCATACCTGGCACTGGGTCACGATAACTCCCAGAGAGACTCGTCTAAACACGATGCGGGAATTTATTCGAGCTGTGTTGTTTACCACCGCATGACACAAATGAAGACCGTTCATGTGATACGTAACGCTAGGGCGCCCCTTGCGGTGGCCGGGTATATTTGCCACTGATTGCGCCAGGGTGGACGTGCAGGGTAACTTTCCAATTAAAACCCCAGCGTCACAGGTATCATACAAATCGGGCTTTTTATTCGGGTTCCGGGGCTGCTTTGGCGGCACTGGAGTGTGTACGACTACAAAATATAAACTGAGCCAGAAGGGGCTGTTGTAGTACAACCACACGTTGCCAGCCATTAGGGCTCGTGTTTCAAAAGTGTCACACTGTATATCCTGTGCGAAATTTGCCTCCATTTTTATTTATTTGATGCGCATAAGTTGTTAATTTTAGTGGTAACGAACAACGGCGCAGCCTGTGTCTGCTCTCCTCCCCTCGATCCGACGCTAATCCAATGGCTGTTTGCGCCAGGAAGGGCAGGGGTGGGAACGGAACGAACACCGTGAACCACGTTTCTTCTGGATCCCAACTTGGAAGTCAGGCTGCCCCCCTCTTCTACCTGGGTTATTTATGGAAGAGTTGCGCAGCTCAGGTAGTGCTGGCTGTTTATTGCTCCTTATTAAAGTTTTGGACTTGCTCTTCATAGCCAAGTTTGTTGAAAATCACTGCTGAAAAGAAAGAGAAAGGAAGGGGATGGGAAGCTCGGATCAGATCCAGGCAGAGTCACCGCGGTAATCGGGTGCCTGGACCGGATTTGGTGATGTGGTGGTCCTCGTCATGGAGCTGAGCTTCTAGCCAGTGTTAATAATCAAGGGCACAGCCTGGGGGACTTGAGCGGCCGCTGAAAGCTTGGTACAGACTGTCCTCCTGTGTTGATTTTCTAACATTTCAGAGGAGAGCTCATCAGCTGTGTAGAGCTCAGAATAGTCTGGGTTTAGTTTTGCGTTCAGCTGCCAGGTAACGGGAATGGACTGCATTTTAGCGCATCAGCTGGCTTGGGGGATGTTCTGGTGGCTGCGCATTACGCATCACTTCTCAGTGACATAAGCCTTATATAATAATCTCAGGCGTTTGATTTGAATATGTTATTAGTCGGTTGCTCTCTGCGCAACTGGCGCAAACGACCGCATGTCTCCCCCTTGTGACGTGCGAGAAAATGATGTCAACTTGGCTGCATGCGCAAACTAACAGTGTTGGAAAGGTAGAGGAGCACCTATGAAAGGTGATGATGTGGCTGGGGTTGGTCTGGCGCAGCTGTTGATTTTAACTGCTTGTCTGCTGAGTGTTTTTGTTGCATGGAGGCAGAAGCACTCCAGCGCAGCCCGCCCCTCTGTCCACCTGGTGCTGACGTTGAGAGCAAGGTTGCATGTCAGAGCTCATTAATGCTGGGCCTTCTTTTCCCTCTCATCCACGTGAATGCAGGCTGGCTCATAGCGCTGCATTGCAGTCTGAACTGAGTCTAGACCAGGCTATTTTTTCCCCTCAGGGCATTACTGAGTTGCTTTGCATTTAGAGTCCCTCTGTTGGTGTAATATCAGGACAAAAAGCTGGGATGCATTTTTTTGCAGCTCAACTTGGCTTTGGGGAGGCCAGTTATCCCCATGGTCATTGACAGAAGAGTCACAACCCTAAGACACATTCTTTCTAAACACATGGTTGGGTAAATCTTTTAAAATACGAGCTTGAGATAGATTACTTTCTACAGTCTCTGGCTTCGAAGAGTAGAATCCCTCCCTGTTTGCGAACAGTCAAGAACAACTTATTGATCTTGAATGTCATGCTGTGTTGGCTTGTACTTCCTGTCACATGGTCATGAGCTACTCTTCTCCTTTTCCTCCTCAGTGTGTTACAGTCAAGTAGATGTTAATCACACATCAGTATACATACTGTATGTAGCTCTAGTACACCGTCCTACCTGAATTTGAAGCAGTATGGGGTTGCGACAGTCTCAAAATGAATAAATGCACATAGAAGGATTCAAAAAATGTATTTGGGGATTTATGTACGACTCTTTCCACAAAAATATTTTTCAATGCACACAAAATTATTTCTTGTTCTATATAAATGTAAAAGAATCCACACATAAATTAAAGGTTGACTAATGTATTTCTGCGCACACAAATATTTCTTATAAAAAAAATAATACAATGAACATACAAATCTATGTTTATATGCAATATTTGTTCAAGGAGCTATGTGTGTGTCAAAATACAATTTGATTTAAATACTGTGGTGCTGCAGAGTTGCCCTGGCCTACATATCATGTTCTACAGACTTAAAGATAGAGTCAGTGGCATTTGTTTGTTGTCGTTTGTAAACACAACATTTAAATTGGGCCGCTCCTTCTGGCTTCCAAAGCTATATTATTTCTCTTAAATGGCTTTGGCTACTGCTAGCCACAAGGCCAGCGCTAGCCTTATCCGAGCAAACAATTATGTTTGACAAAGCACGTGCAGTTATTAAATGCTAATGTTAATGTTACTGATTAATTTTCTACTATTCCTACCTTTATTTTCATGTCATGATTAATGTTACAAGATTAATTAGTGGAAAAGGCATAGTTTTGCGTAAACTGGATGTATACTGTTGACAAGCAATTTTTTTTCCAGTCAAGTTTGCTGAACTAGGTGTTAGCAGCTAACATTATGCTAGCGACTTTGCTCATCGCTCGCTAGCTACAACGAGTAAAAGTCATAACACATGCCATCACTAGCACCAGAGCCGTTGAATTGGCTTTTAAAGGGCTCTGACTACTGCTAGCCACAAAGACAGAGCTAGCCTTATCAAAACAAGCAATGATGTTAGTGCGAGCAGCCTTGTTAGCTGGCTAGTGCTAGCGTTCTTGCGAGCTAGGCTAGCACGTGCTTTATATGTAGTACCGATAAAACAGTTCGTATTTCCATTCAGGTTTAGATTATGAGTGGGTTTGACACCAGTTATGATGTAATTTTAAAGCGTGAAACCTGATTTAGACCATCAAACTCAGATCATTTTTCCAAGTGGTGTTGGTATTGGCTAGCATTAGCAGCTGAGCCAAACAGTGGGGCACACGCATTCTTGTAATTGGCTGAAAAGGAGGGAGACAACTGATTGGCTACAGACAGTTCCCAGTTGAAAAAAATGAATTTGTAGATCGTTTTACGTCAGGGAAGTCTCAAAATCCCACACACAAATGCAGTGAAGTTCACAAATCACAAGCAGTTGGTAAATGAGGATTCAACAGTTTGTATATAAATGTCACAACATATGTTTTTGATGAAAATTTCCAATTCTTTTAAATACATATATTTGTGGATTTCCATTGTATACTTAAAGGGATAATCCGGCGTAAAATGATCCCAGGGTCTTTTTCTGAACGGACACCTCATCAAAGAAGACCTCCAG
>JAQFJB010000005.1:3176159-3188874 GCA_029874875.1 Naso minor | reverse complement strand
ATTGAGAGACTGGATAAGTGAATAAGGGTAAACAGTGATTTATCCAAAACAAAAATAAAAAAACAAAAAATAAAAGTAGTAAAATTCATAGGGTCAAAGTGGATGGCAGTATGGTGTGGACAGTCATTCATTCTTTCATTCAGTCGGCACCATGGCAGGACGTAGGAGTGCGTTTGAGCACGTGCTTGTTAGCACCAACTAGTGGCATAGTGCTGTAAAAAAACCTGTAGTGTTGCTTCCTGTTATGAGCAGTGTCCAATGATTAAAACTTCTCTGCTGTTCACATCCTGATTCGTTGTGATTGCACTGTAATATCATATGAGGACACTGTATCAACACTAGCAGCTAAAGCTAATTCTGAAGTGTTTTCCTGATGACGGCACGGACAGCGAGCAGGTATAAAACTTCCATTCGAAATTTGTGAAGATGTGAGTGTGAAGTAAATGGTGCATTTTATTCTAATAAGTTAAACTTGAGTTCACACTCATCTAAATATTTTTATTAGAGGATGGCGAAAGTGCTGCAAGAATTGAAAATCTTTTGATCAAAAAATGTGTTTGAAAAAAATGACATCTGTTCTTGATTATGCATACATATCATCAGTCTACGATGTCCCGATCCTGACAAACTGTCCTGACAAATACAAAATAGAGTAAATGACGAGTGAATATTTCTGTCTCACTTCTTAATCTTTGTTAGTGATAATTAAGCTTTGGACAGAAGGTGTTCTGTTTTTCCTAGAATGGTGTAATAAAGTCTTTACTGCTGTTGCAGGCTCGCTGTGGGGTCGAGTGAAGGAGCAGAGTCTGTGGAGCAGCCGGCAGCTCGGGGAGCAGAGTCCTGCCGCTCTGCTGCGCTCTCTGGTTTACTTGAACACCAAATACTTCGGCCTGCGCACTGTGGAGCAGCACCTCCGCCTCTCCTTTGCCAACGTCTACGGCCCTGACACGGTCCATCCTGTCACCAAGGAGACCACCGTCTGCATCCGCGTGCCTTCCATCTCTCAGGATCACCACGGTGAGGGCTGCAACATCTACAAATTATGATCCTGCACCTTAGATCAGATTTTCAACAGGTTGGCGCAAATCTATTGTGCCAGAAACTCTAGAATTTGACAACATATCTTGATTTATCTTTATGTCAGAAACATTATTTTCACCAAGTTGTCCTCTATACAACGACAGAACACAGACTAGGTGTTCTTAATTCACACTCTACTCAGCCAGTGTGGAGGTGATACATAACAAAAACCCTCAAATGTGAAAAAATGCACCTAAACCTCTTTATTATTTGATTTCAAATCTAAAATTTTTGTTGTACAAAGCCAAAACAATGGGATAACATAAACATCCCTGTTGACATCATCCCTCCTGGAGTCCAACTTTAATCTGCAGCCTTTAATAATGATGGCAAAGCAAACTGGAATATTCTGTACGTGTTACGTAAGAGATCTAAAACTTGTTGATCTCAGAGACATTACCGCATTAAAAACTGTTTTCTTTGGTCCTTCAGAGCAAACAGAGTCTAGGAAGAGGAAGCGTCAGTTGGAGGATGGCGATCAGGACTACGAACCAGACGACGGCTCGGGAGGCTCCGCTCTATGCTGCCCGGTTAAGAAGCACGAGTGTCACCTGTACGACCTCTACAGGTCGAAGTGGTGGGTTCACCATCTTTACTTGTGCAGCTGATTTTATCAAAATACAGCCACCATCTTCCTTGCTCCAATACTTTGCCTCTATACGTGACATTGAGTCTTTGATGTGAAAATGCTGCTCAGATGTTCTCTGATATTATACTAACTGACAAAATTTTATTTTGGATAGCAGTAACATTATCTAGAATTGATCAATTTGCACTGAAAAGGTTTCTTAATTATGTTATGACAGCCATTTTATCACCTAATCTGTTTTTTACACTCTTATTCAGTGAACCAGTTAGATTTTTATTTCTCTGAGTCCTGTGATTATAACTCATTGCTGTTCACATCCTGAACCACAGTGTTGATCATTGAAATATGAGGACTTAACATGAAACAATGTGTTGTCAAAATTGTCTTCTAATTGTTTAAGACTAAAATCAGAATGAAAAGTTTAAATTTCGATCTTTCTCTCTCTCTCTTTTGGTGCTGTCTCTTGTTCGTCTTATTTTTCCCTCCTCATCTGATTTGTCTCTTTTCTTCCGCTCACCTTCTCCCTTCCTTCTCACCTTCTTTCATTTTACTTTCCTTCCTTTCTTTTCTTTTTCCTCTCTCTCTTCCCTCCCTCCCTCCCTCCAGCCCAGCATTGTTGCGGGAGCGTCTAGATGTCTTCTACGTTACGCCGGATCCGGCGTGCAGTCTTGATGATCCGCTTTGGTTCAGCACCACACCGCTGGAGCGGCGCATCCTGGAGAGCCTCCTCACCAGAGTCCTCCTGGTCAGGGACATTTACACAGACAAACAACACCTGGAGGAAGACGAGGAGGAAGAGGACAGTGGGGAAGCAGTTGGGGGAGAATAGCAGTTGCTTGGACTTCTATTAGTAGAGTCTGAACAGAAGGAGGAAGCAGAGGGCAACAACTGTGTGCTCCTCTCCTGTCCTCCTTCCCCTCCTTGCTGTTTCCGTGGTGAGCAGCGTCCGTAACAGGGTGGTGGTGAAGAGCAGCCAAAACTTGTACTTCTGTGGGTGATTGACAAACAGGAGGAGGAGGAGGAACTCATTTTCCCTGCAGTCATAAACCAGAAGAGGAGGACAGGAGCACAGATGTTTTCTGATGTGTGATGTGAACTTCTTCAGGTTAATGGGAGGATGAGAGTAGGAGATGAAGAAGGTGCAGCTGTTGTTAACTTTGGTTAAACAAGGTCAAATAGATGGGGGAAAAAATTTGACGGTTGTCATGATATTGTGAAAGACAGGCTGTGCTGTTGTGCATTGTCAACAATTCTGAGAGCTTAGCGTGTTTATAGTGCTCAGACAAGCAGCTTGTAAACTTTTAACACAAAATCATGCTTTAACAAAGGTAGGACACAAGGACACACCTTCAAGAACCAAGGTGAAGGGACAGGATGTCTCACTGTCAGCCTCATGGCTCCTTGCCTTTGCTCTGTGGAGTGAAAAGAAAGTGGAGTGCTTGAGGTCAAACTGAATTTTTACAAAGAATCAATAAGGGAGAAGGAGGTGACCCAAGGTTCAGAGGAGGAGAGAGGGGAGAGGCCGTGCAAGGCTAAAGCTGCGTTTGCGAAGTTGGAAGTTGGAAATTACAGGCTGAAGAGCTGAAATTCCATCTTAAATCTAATTGTAGTTCAGCTTGTTGCTGAGTTACTTTCATGTCACGAATATTTGCTCTGTTTCCCACTTTGTTTTATTGAAGCGTGTGTGACAGACAGACCCAACATGTGTTTCCTGTTGTGGCTTTCCTCCAGCCAGCTCCACTGCTGCAGGTCAGACTTAACTTTTGACCAGTTTGTCTGCTTGGAGTGCTCAGAGTTATAATTACAGCCTGTTTTATCACCATGTTAAGCACATTACCGCACTACCAAACTACACAGCGTCGTCACTCACACTCTCAAATTTTGCGATTTGCTCATTGCAGGCCAGTTTCCTCAGACAAGACTGTTAGGTGGTGATATCTTTATACAGGGAGTTTTTAGAAGGTCACCAAACGTGGCATACAGTAAGAAGGAAAAAGTGTGAACAGGGTGTTAACAGGTGTGATATGAAGGTCAGAGAGAGGTCATGCACGCCTGCGCAGACTATTAAAGGGGTCTAATCAGGTAAAGTAAAGCTTTTGTCCAAAGCCTTTAAGGTTGTAAAGTTAAATGTAATCTGGCTTCGGTGTGTTTCGATGGTCAGTATTTTTAAAAGTGATGCTACGTCAAGCTAACAGTATCAAAGTCCAATTAAAAACCTCCAGTTGAGAAAGTTTCCCACCACGGGTACAGTTTGGAATTTCAGACTTACCAACATGTTATGAACGCAGCATAAGACCAGTTGCCTCTTCCTCTCAGTCGGGGTGATCCACCGTATCACATATCTCCATTAACTGAGCTGCTGTCATTCCATCCCATCATCCCTTCATCCCGCTCACTGCTCTTCCTCTGTCAGTACTGCTCTCAGGCAAAACCGTAGCACCACAGAGGACTTCAGCTGATCCCAGGACAGTTAAAGAGGACTGACTCTACACCATGTCTTATTTCTGGTCTCACAGACTTGACTCACTGTGGTGTCGGTTGAAGGCAACCTACAGACATGCTGCATCTCTTTAAGGGACATTGGGGGAACCTGCATTCATGCAATGTAGCATTAAGTGCATACTAAGCCCAGATTGGGTTGCTTTGAAATGTAAATATCTCTGAAACAAGGCAGTTATCTGAGATGGAGTCAACACAGAGAGACACTGTTTAGTTTGGGGGAAGGAAAAACTCCCACAGAAACCTTCAGCTTGAAAAACCCGCCTCCCGAAGCCTTTTTTAAAAACAAAAGACTGATTATTTATTTCTCCTGTTAGTTTTACTGCATCTTCTTTACATTGGGATGGGTTTTTTGGGTGCCATTTCCTTCTCAACTGTCATTATGAAAACCTGCTGCAGTCTTGTGCCCTCAACTTTCTCTTGTTCATTAAAGGGTTTCGTGTAGGATCCTGTTAAACATGAAGGACACTGATAATAGGGAACTCAAAAGATTATTTTTGAATGTTCCTTTTCTGCTTTTGTCCCGGTGTTCATATTTTCCTGGCTTTTCTCAGTTATCCTTTGTCTCCTTAAAACTTAATGATTTAGTTTGAAACTGAGCAGTTGGAAGTAAGTGCCCTATTTTTCTAGCACTGCAAAGGAAAGGCATGTATTGTTATACATTTTTGGACTTTTGACTTTTTTTAAAACTTTTTTTTGTTTTTGTTTTTTTTAAATTTAACTTGTGTTTTTATCTGAACTTCCCTATCAGTTGTGTCCTTGTTATTAATTTATTTGGTGAAAGTTCCCCTTTTTTACTTTTGAGTTTTATTTGAATTTGATTTATTTCTCAAATAAATTGGAGAAAGTGTCATGAAGTCAAAATCAGTTCATTTTTTTCTACTTCTTCCTTGTTCACTTATTGATTTTAACTTAAATGGAGAGTATACTCTGAGATCTAATGTTGGATAAATTTTTACACCAAATAAATATAAGTTTGCACAACCAGTGCTCAGATTATAGCGAACCCTCCTGATGTTGAGTTAAAACCACCATGAACACAGTGTCTTGAATTTCTCACGAATTTAAAAGTCAGACTTGTCCTCTCTGCATGATCTGCATCACTGCTCTTCATAAAACAGATTAACCTGATGAAAAGGTTAGTAAATACACTTTGAGAGTTGTATTTTATCTGAAGCAGGGTTTGTTTTTTTTTAATTTTGTACACTTGACTGTGCATTTAATGGTCTAGAACTGCAGTGTAACATTCAGGAACAAAGGTCGTGGATTTGGAGGGAGAACATTGGTCTGATTTCTGACACCAGAGCAGTGTCATCAGCCCAAAATCCAAACCTTTAAGCTTGACCGTAGAACTTGACAAATCTGACACGGGATCACAGGACCCTGATAAACATGGCTAATTTTCCTGCTGGACTCAGAGGCAGTGACCAAACCTGCTACAGGTTTGAAACTACAGTAGTCGCTGTGGCTGGCTTTAATGCCTAATGTGAATGTGCCTATCTGTATATACTGAAAGTGAGTGATTGTGACTTGAGTCTGATGCTATGTGTGTGAGCTGATCTGCTGATAAGGTCATGTTAAATAAATGGTTTCATTTTCTAACCAGACTCCGTAATGGTGCGCTTTTATTTGCCTGCAGTAAAAACATTAACATGGACGTCAAAGGGTCAATTTAATACTTTATAGTAAGGGGAAAAAAGCTGTGATGTCTTACTACTTTGTACTGATATTTGATTTTGATCTCACACTGCTAACAAGACGGGGGAAGTAAACAGAATCTTAGTGACCCTCTCTTACAAATAATGTAGGAACTGTTCGCTCTGTACATAAGCCAGCATGACCACAACGTTTTTTTTGACTGAGACAAATTGTTGCTGAGCTTTTCAAATTGCTTTAAAATTGCATTTTACTAATAAAATTCCATTAACATCCATCATTTTTGGGAAACCAGAAAGCCACAAATCGAAACTTAATATCCCCAGAGCTAAGCTGAGAGAAAAATCTTGAATTTTGGTGAACTGACCCTTTGAATCACCGAGGTTGATGGCGCAATCCCCCCCATTGTTTGAAAGATTTTAAGAAGAAAAGATTTTAAGTGTTCCGCAAGAACCCGAACATGGCAAATGTGATAATGAAACGTCGTCCCAAAACCATGAGCACTAATTTGCTGTCATAACAGCCTCCACTCTTCTTTTTTAAGGCTTCCCATAAGATTTGCTCCCATTCAGACCGAGGAGCATGAGTGAAACACTAACGTTGGGAGACCTGGTCTGCCTGACCGCCTGTGTTTCAGTTCATCTCAAAGGTTTTGGATTGGGTTTAGGTCAGGATTGTGTGCAGAAAAATCCTCCCACCAAACTGGGCAGTTGGTTCTTCATGAATTAGGGCTTGCATAAGGAGGACACCATTGTGTCATAACAGCAAAAGATCTTTCAAACTGTCTCCACAAATGTGGAAGAAGTATGTCATTGATTTCCTAATTTATTACAAATATTCTTGCTTTTCCCCCCTTACCTTTGATTGCTCTCTGTTGGGAGGCTGTGTATGTGTAGCAAAAAGGCAGGCGTTAATAGAGCCATTGTGATGGGTCAGTTATCCTGTTATCCATTTTAATGTACAGAAATATAGAAATGTGAGCCCCAAGAAAACAATTATCTTTCATTCCGATGTCTTACTCAAGTTATTGAGTGTTTACCTTGGCACAATGTGGGGGCCTCTTACTGTGTTCTGACCTTCCTCGCTATCATGTCCCATTTTCTTTTTTACAAGGTGCCAGGCGGACATGACACTAAGGCAGGGAGTGTTATCTGGAACATGACAGACAGCAGGGCAGGAGGAGGTGTGGCCTGTCGACGCCCCAGGGTCAGTGCAACAGCCAGGAGGACACGGCTCAGGCACATGAGACAGGAAGTCATGTTTGAAAGGTTAAAGAGGCCAGGATGTGTTTTGTCACCATCATGCAGGGACGCATCAAGCATAAATGGATGCAGCGAATAAAGACGCCAGAGCAAGCTGCAGAGCAGCAGTAACTTTGAGCAATTTACAATTTAAATATTGCCCAAATCTTTTCAAATTCATGATAATAACCAAATTAAAGGATAAAGGTTTTTGTTCTCCATGCATACATACAGGATTTAATAATGACCTACAACAAAAATCATGTTTCATTTTCTTAATGCTTAATTAAAAGATGGGACTGTGGCTTTGAGAGTAAAAACATATTAAAAGTTACACTGGCTGAATGTAATGGAGGAATTTTAGTGTTTCTGGAGCATAATGAGCTGAATGCAGAGAGTAATGCACGGTTCTGTAGCTCTCTCATGACTGATTTGACGGATGACAGATGTAATTCTTAAACAATAAGGTTTCTGTAATTCTGTTTTTTCTAACTCTGCATATTTCATGAACAGAGCAGAAGAAACGGTGCATCAGTCAATTTCTAAATACTTTGTAATGGTTCTACCCTGTCTGTCTCTCAGCTCTAAGCTGATAGTTTTCTCCTGAGGACACATCTTTAAATATTGGTCATAAATACATAGTTAATTATCTAAAAGAAGACTGGACAGTGTTTCACTGAGACAACTGGTGACTTAAGTGTTGAGCAGATGTCACTAAGATACAGTAGGAGTAAGCAACAAATTTTGGGGGTGTTATTTTCGGTGGTGGATTGATTCGCATTTGGTGCTTTCATCAGTATTTCTGGCACCAGGATTGTTTATGTGGGACTAAATCAAAAATAAACTACAGTGTGTGGTGTTCATTTTAATAAAGGAACATGTTACCAAGTGCAACAGTTTGGCTCTCTGCTATTTGAAATGGTTTCTAGACAACAATGGAGCTCCATGGCGCAGAAGAATACTTGCATGAGCAACTTGTTGATTAATCCATTTCCAGGTTTGGTTTTATCATTTGTAGACAGTGAAAAAAAACATAGAGAACATCCTCAGCTTTTTCCTGCAATGGAGGCAGAATTTCGCAGAGGACAGAAAGCAGGAATGACCAAAGACAAGACTGCTTCCGTCTCTGTGTCTGAGTGAAAAGAAGCAGTGTCCTGCCTCTCCCAATGGGGGGCGCTACGCCCTCGCTGCGAACCACTCCCTGTGGTCTAGCTGAGCATTCGTGAGCTCCTGGTTTATCAGCACCATCATCATCATCCTCATCATCATCATCACCAGACGTGTTGTTAAACTCTAACACCCATCATTAGCCACAGGAGGAGCCGCTGCTTTGTTGAGCTTCCATGTCAGAACCCACGTCTGACAAGAGGTTCACATCTGCAGCCGGCTGCTGTGAAGCGGCCTCCCCTCTCCACCCACAAGCCTTTGCACACCCCACCTCTGCCCCACCCCTAGCCTCGCCCTCTCAACCTCCTCACAGAAGAAGCAATGCATGAAAACTCAAATCTTTTGGAGGCTTTAAGGAAAAACATTCCCCCATTTCATCTCACATTTTTTGGTGGGTGGCGGACGGGTGGAGGTACAAAACACGGTGACAAAACCCAATTTTTTGAAGAGGCAAGCTTTTTTCTTTCTGTGCTATCCGTCAGAGTTGGCCAGACTCCAGTAACTTGTCCCATTGATCTAAAGCTAAAACGTCCCTGTGCGCCCACACAGCCAGGCCTGCGAGGGGTGTAAAAACATTTTTTCACCCTCGTGGGGTTTTTTTTGTTTGGGCTCAATCCCCAGCTCTTTCAGGGGGCATAAAGAAAGCGCTGTGATCAGCAGGGTCATGTGGGCGAGGCCCGGGGGGTAGACTATAGGTGGCGATTAGGGCCTCTAATGTGCAATGAATCCTCTTCGAATCACATGATATGAACTAATGTCGCCATTTAATGATAAAACAACAGCGACTGGGAGGGAAGAGCCAGTGCGTGTGTGTCTGTGTGTGCGTGTCTGTGTGTGTGTGTGTGTGTGTGCAGATGCAGTGTACAGCTGCACACAGAACAGTAGGGCAGGAATGGATGACAACTGCATTTCTCAGGTTGTGTGCCTCAGCTCACAGTGCAGGACCGGCTGAAGGACAGGAAAGAGTTTAGCTGGGACAGTTGGGATGTGCGTTCAAGTGCAACACAAATATTTCCCCCAGTTACACTTCCTCTCATGCTCTTGGATTCTTTTGTATTTCTCGTTTCTTGTCTTACATGCTTTTGCAAAATGCATCAAAAGTGCAAATTAACTGATCCTTGTTCCTTGAAGTCATCATGGCTTCTTTCAAACTGAGTATGAGAACATCGGGATTTCATTTAATGAACAACAACTGCAAACACACGCACAACAGTGTAACTCTAGCTCTGACTGGTAATGAAGGAGAGTTGAGGACTTGGATTAGGTTAAATTTAGGATGGCCTGACCCTATTTGGTGAGCTATAGTGAAGTGGTGTGTGCAAAAATCCCTCCAGCGCAGAGTCACCAAAGTGATCTTTTTCCAAAACGCACCCCTGACACATCAGCCAGCCAGTTGGAAACACACACACACACACTGTTCCTCTCTAAAACTCAGGATAACGTTCCTCCCTCTCATATCTTTGACAGCAACCACTCACCTCTTGTTCAGACTGTGCCACAAATGTAATAGCTGATTGATATTAAACTGTTAATAACAGCTCTTATAGGCTTGCTGATGAGGTGAACTGTAGTTGTGACTCTAGTTTGGCCTCCAAAACATAAAAAGGTGTTGCAGAATATTTTGTCACTGTCAAATGAAAACATCCGCTGACAGTTTATTGATTTAAAAGTGAGAGACGACACGTAAGAAAAAAAATGCAATGCATTGTGGTCAAGCTGAAAGACCAACTGAGTCCATTAACCTGCAGCAGCAACATTAAAGGCACTAAAGGAAAGTCAACCTTTTTTTTTTAAGCTAACATCATGACAAGGAGCCAGAAATCCTGCACACTGTCGGCAGCTTATATTTACTTTATATTCACTTTATATAGCTGCTTTATACATCGGTTGGTAGACCCTTATCATGTCAAGATTCATTTTGTCGAACCAAATTAGCTTACAGTAATGTCCAGTATTGTAATGTTGCTACGCTAAGCAAGGCTAATCACAAATAAAGACTAATTTTAAGGCTAACAAGCTCATAACCCAGCGTCTCTCCCTGCATGTTGCATTAGACATGAAAATGTGGTCCAATCTTCCAGCTGATTGTAACCTTTCCTTCGTGTGTGTGTGTGTGTGTAACATACTGCTCTCTCTGACCCATCGAACTCTCCCGGAGTCTGCAGGCCTGTGTTTCAATGTGGTCACTCAGTTTAAAAGTGTGAATATTTAATATATTAAGTTGTATCTCTTTTGTCTTCAGCAGTGCCTTGCAGTTTGGGGTCTACATGGACGTTCTTTCTCCAGGAGCTCCTTGCAACCAAATGAAGTCAGAGCCACCAACCCCCCAGTGTTATGTCAGTACGACCTGTCGTACTGTACGATGCTTACAGTATGAAATTTTTACTAGATATTATAATAACAGTTCCAAAACCCACAAGGACTCCACTAATCAGGAGACATTGGAAACATCTTCCAGCATCCTTCCAAGTTATGTTAATGAACAGAGGACACATCTTTACTAATACCACCTAAAGACTTATGTAATACTCAATATATGATTTAAAAAAAGGTAAATATGTTTCTACAAATGATGTACACAAATTTTGATGAGGCTATTTTTGTTTTCATTATTTACATTTTTGAACCACTATAAGCCCAAAATGTAATGACTCTTAATACAGTAGATCATTGAACAAACACTGTCAACATATAGTGTACGTACAAGCAATACATCAACAGAGCAAAGATTACCTTCCAGGAAAGCTTTTCAT
Organism: Naso minor; assembly: GCA_029874875.1. NCBI lineage: Eukaryota > Metazoa > Chordata > Actinopteri > Acanthuriformes > Acanthuridae > Naso > Naso minor. Next base: position 3,177,889 of record JAQFJB010000005.1, on the reverse strand, counting down.
AATCCACCGGAGCAGCACCGCAGAAACTGAACAACAGAATACCACCATTTGGAGATATGAGTTAAAATCCTTACATTTTGGGGTTCCCCCAATGATACAAGTTATACCACTTCCCATTATAAAATACCCAAAATGCCAAAGAGAGATAGTTTATTACATTGACGTCTCCTGTCAAAGAGAAGGAAAGATCAAACACATGGAAACTGGATCCTCACAGGTCACATGAGGTCGTTGGGGTTCAGTGGCAAATGAGGAGATGCTGCTGTCACCCTGCCTTTTGTTACATTTGTTTTTATATATACCTGTGTTTTAGCTGACCACTGAAGAGACATGAAGATGAATGAGGAAGCATTTCATGCCTTTATTTGTTTTCATCTTGAGGCATTTAATTCAGCTCTAGGGAGCACCTTTAGGCAGTCAAGACAAGTATATTCTGCTGCATTTTGCTCTCAGGTGAAGACAACCAGGTGCATTGTGGACACTGTGCTCATAGCCTTGCCTGGCCTGTAGGTGTCCCCGCAGAGCTGACCTCTCCACATAATTCTTCCCATAATGTTTTCTCCCTGTGCCCCCCCCCCACCCAATCACCCACCCACCCACACACACACACACACACTGGTCTGACAGTCAAAACAAGCCACCCACATGACCTCACACTGCACAAATGCCGCAACATTACATCATTTAGAATTTCACAACTACATAATGTGTGTAAGAAGGACCTTGTTAAGTGAATTACTTTAAAACGTATCAGCCTTAATTGACTTGATTAGATTTCTTGTACTTACTTTAATTTAGGGGGCATTTTTTGTTAACACATGGTCATACAAAAACCTTCCAGGGTGTTTTCCTGTTACATGACACTGAAAAAATATGATTTATCTGAGAGAATAATATGACATGAGAGACATTCAGCTCAAAAGTCACTTTCTGTCCCGTTTACTGTTAAACAAAATGTTGAAGATGATGCATTTTCTTTGAACGTCAATAGATGCTGGATCCAAAGAGAGCTCAGGCAAGGCTGTACCTTCACTGACACCAAGCTCATGTCTTCTGTTGGGCTGAGTATGATTTTATTTTCTTTGGTGCCCACATATTAAAAGATTTTTTTAAAAAACAGTTTATCATGTCAATAACATGTTTTTTTTCATCAAATACAGTGATCAAAAAATCATTACATAAATTCATAGGTCAGAAGTTCACATCTCCTGCTCAAATTCATACCAATCAAGACTCTTCTCTTCCTGCTAGCTATTTAAATTGCTTCCCTTTTTAAAAAGAATAAAGGCATTACAATTGGCTGCGCAATTTTTTTTCCACTTGCTTGAGTTGGTGTAGTTATGACATGAAATTGCCATATGAACTTGAGATTTTTCACCTCAGATGAACTTTCTAAGGTAAATCCCTCCCAACAATGTTGAAATGGCAATAAATGTTACACATTAAATCGAATCCACGGAGGCTGCTAGGCTTATAAATAATGCAGTGTCATGTACTGTAGTCTACTGGCAGCAAGTGCTGGACATAAGGTCATGTAAGTACTGAAGCAGAGCTGCCTTCATCAGTGCAGGAGGTATCTGACAGCTATGCTCCATTGGAGCTGAGATGTTTCTTCGCCCAGATGTTCCAGTTTCAGATAAGACGATATTTTGTTTTAAGGACAATCCCTGAGGGATAAAGAAACTGTCAATTCAGTATTAACAATGTTGTTCAGGTCATTTGCAGGCATT
>JAQFJB010000005.1:3080703-3092787 GCA_029874875.1 Naso minor | reverse complement strand
GATCTTCTGGTCAGCATTGGCAGGTTTGAGGTTGTCGAGGGACGGGATGCAGCGCAGCAGGGCACAGCCTCCGCCTAGCACGATGCCCTCCTCCACAGCTGCCCGGGTGGCATTCAAAGCATCTGTCACGCGATCCTTCTTCTCATTCACCTCAACGTCACTCGTTCCTCCGACCTGAAATGACAAGCATGCATGACAACTTTAATTTTTTAAAACAAAACTATGATCAGCTATTTATACCACTGACATTTCTTTTGGAGATGTACCTTGAGTACAGCCACTCCGTCAGACAGCTTGGCCAGCCGCTCATTGAGCTTCTCCTTCTCATAGTCGCTGGTCGTGCTCTCCAGCTGCTCGGCAATCTCTGTCGCCCGTTTCTCAATTTCAGATGGACTGCCTCCTCCCTTCAGCAGCAAGGTGTCATCTTTGGTAATTTGCACCTCACCAACTTTACCAAAGTCATGAGCCTGAATGTCTTCCAGAGCCAGACCCAGAGACTCATCTCCAAACACCTGGAGAAAGAAAAGGATCAATTACAAATCAATCCATGATTTCCAAACTGAACCTGGGAGGCGCATTAAAGCACAGAAATTCTCAAGTCACTTGAAAATTTAAGAAGTGCACTTACTGTGCCCCCTGTGGCGATGGCCATGTCCCTCAGCTGATTCTTCCTGTTGTCTCCGAAGCCAGGGGCTTTAACAGCTACCACCTGAAGCCCAACCTTGAGCCTGCAAAAGGAAGAGTTGAATATTCTCTACTTTTACTTCTTCACTGTAATGTGATTCATCATTCAAGCTCTATTTTAAGTGGGTAAGTGGGATCAGGAAGCAGATGTGACATACCTGTTGAGAACCAGAGTGCTGAGGGCCTCTCCATCCACATCCTCAGCCACAATCACCAGCGGTTTGCGGTGCTGGTTGGCAATCTCCAGGGCGGGTACAATGCTCTGGACACTGGAGATCTTCTTCTCGCTCAGCAGCAGGTAGGCATCCTGGAACTCACATTTCTGGCCTGAAACAAAGATAATGGATTTAACATGGGATTTCACTGTAGGAAAATATTAGGACGAAGTGTTAAATCCAGTATTTAAAGCTGTAGTTGGTAACTTTAGGGCAAACTTTTTTGTGTTGTCTTTGGAAAAAATGTCAATGCTCAGACAGCTGAGTGACGTGGTCTGAGAGTATGGCAAGATCTGCGTTTTCCCATCATGCCTCTGTATTCAGGGTTGGTAAAAATCCTCTTGCTCCCGTTCTATTTGCCCAATCATTGACACTCTGTACTCTCTGTCCTGATTGGCTGATCCATGCTGCACTTCTTAGTGACAGATGATGTCGGCCGAGCTGATTGGCTACGGACCAGTTTACTCTGCTGCAACTTTCCCTGTAACCGTTTGGTCTCAGTTCAAACTGGACTTAAAAAAGAGAGACAACAAACGAAATAAAGCGCGAGCTGGAGGAAAACAGGGAGGGGAGGCTGCAGCGGAGTTGCTTCTCAACCAGTCTCATGCTACAGCTAACGTTAGCTTGTTAGCTAGAGTTACCAACTGCAGCTTTAAGTCTGACGTAACACCCTTTCAAAATACTATCTGTGGGTCCAAGCTTCGTCTTTCCAGTGTGCTGCAGTGCTGTGTTCTGTGCTGATTCAACAGATCTGAGTAAAAGAAAGGATTAAACTGTTATTCTGCCGCTTTTATAGCGATAAGAAAGACAAGATGACATGACTGCAGTTGATAAAGTAGCAGTTAAAAGAATGGGGAAAAAGTTTTGGCTTTAGCAAGTGGATGCTGAGGTTAGCTAGCTAACGTTAGCATCCATTCACTTAAACCAAACCGACCCTCTGCCGAGATTCCTGATAGATTATTTTAGCCAAACAAGAGCACAGCTGATGCTGGCTACATCCTGTTAGGATGAGAGTATCACTGACAGTATGACCTTGTAAAACCCAAAACACTTACAACAGATATTTGAACAGGGACGGTTTAGTTTTCTTTATTTGTCATTTGTCTTTCTTATCGCTAGAAAAGTGGCAGAATGCAAGTTTGATCGTTTTTTCCCTTTACTCAGATCTGTTGACACTACACAGGACACAAGACTGCACCATGTCGAAAAGACTAGTAACCGAAAGAGTGTTACGTCAGACAAGTTCAGCAAACTTATGTACGGGTGAGTTATTGGGCCAGTTTGAGCAGCCTTACCTTTGGCAGTGTTGATGAAGTAAGGGGAGATGTAACCTCGATCGAACTTCATTCCCTCAATGATCTCCAGCTCATCGTGCAGGGTCTTCCCATCCTGACATGTAAATCATGTATTGATTAGGTCACTAATCATCACAGAAAAACAGACTAAAGCTTCAGGTTTTATGCACTTCAGACAAATTAGACAATAATTAGGAATGCAAATCCATCTTTTTGTTAACTGTATGTAAAACTAACCTTGACAGTGATTACTCCCTTACGGCCGACTTTCTTCATGGCGTTGGATATGATGTTCCCAATCTCCACATCACCATTGGCTGAGATTGTAGCAACCTTAAAAGATGAAGGACATTATTTTATTACAAACTCAAGATATAAAGAATCTTATTTCTATGAATTATTAATTCTGTTTTACCTGTGCAATCTCCTCGGGAGTTGTGACTGGTTTGGAGAGTTTTTTCAGCTCATTAATAACATTTTCTACAGCCATCATGACTCCGCGGCGGATCTCCACAGGGTTGGCCCCTTTGCTGATGGTGTCAAAGCCCTCCTTGGCAATGGCACGAGCCAACACTGTGGCGGTGGTGGTGCCGTCACCAGCCTCCTCGTTGGTGTTGTTCGCCACATCCTGAACCAGCTTGGCACCAATGTTCTTGTACTTGTCCTTCAGGTCGATACTCTTGGCGACAGTCACGCCATCCTTTGTGACCTTCGGGCTGCCCCAGCTCTGCTCAATAATGACTGTGCGACCCTGGGATAGAGAAACAAAGCGGTGAGATAAGGGGGTCTGTAGCAATGAGGTCACTGTGTCCCATGTTAAATCTTGGTTAATATCAAATGAGTAAAAGATTCAAAGTGAATATGAAAACTTGTGTTACCTTTGGGCCCATGGTGACAGCCACAGCATCAGCCAGCAGGTCCACTCCCTGCAGCATGAGGGCACGAGCGTCGGCTCCAAACTTCACATCCTTAGCGTAGGCGCGTGTGAGGTGAGGAGCCAGTGCCCTGCACACAGGCCTCACTTGCTTCATGACTGTTGGCAAACGAAACATCTCTACGGAAAGAAAAGAGACGGAGGGAATTTTAATCAACACGACTGAGATCACATCTTCCATTAATGATCGCTGTGATGACGCAGAGGTGTTCGAGTAAATCTGCAAAAATGATTATGAGGCTTTTTGGAAGGGCTTTATCACGAATGTCTCCAGAATATTTATCACCATGTGATGAGTGGAACCAAAGCGCACCTAAATTATGATTCTCCAAACTCATCTATCCCTCCTCCAAACAGGTCATGTGTTCCAAAGGTTAACTGTGCCCCTAGTGGTCACTGGTAATATAGCAAGACAACAGTGAATGAATGAACCTCAACATATTCAGAGCTCTCCAAGTCACATTTACGAGGTCCAGCTATAACCAAAGACCATGTCACAGGAACGCTTGTGTTAAGCTAATGCAGGTGTGTCAAGGGAAATACATACCGAAGAAGAATCCTGCTTTAATCTGAAAATCAGCTGGTTTTTTATTGCTACTGATGCATCTTTTAAAAATCAAACTATATACTAAACAACTACTTTTCCACTTACAACTTGTCTGTTATTTCATAATTAATTCAAGAAATGTTCAGTAAATTCAAATGTCGGACAATGGGCGAAAACAAAACACACAGTTTCCCAAATCCTAAGACCATTTTCATTTTCTTTGTTCCCAAATCTGTAAGATATTCAGTTGACAGAAAGTGGAAGAGAAATGGGAAAATTCACACTTCCAACAAGCAGGAGTCTGAGAGTGTTTGGCATATCTCTGCGTAAATATCTACAAACAGGTTATTACAAAAAAAAGTCCTGCCCAGTTCTGAACATTAAAATGGAAAAGAGCCAGTCCACAAAAAACTGTCAACGTTAAGCTCGACGTGCCTGCTTCTTCGCTGGACAAACATTGTACTTAATTATTAAATTGATTTTGAATACTCAAACTGGTATTTTATGCTGACTTCGGTCGTGACAAGATCATTAAAACCCCCAAACCCAGTTCCTGAATATCCCACGTGTGCTCTGCAGGTCGTGCGTCACAAGGTCAAACTGTAAAAGCATGTGCGGAACTGCTTCACCATCCCCGCGGAACCCAATGAATGACCATCACTGTGTCCGCTACTCCTTAAACAGCCGTTAAATAACCGTACGACTGATGACCGTTCATTCGTAAAAAGCCTCTTGCATCGCCGCTCAAGGTGTATGAAGCACTCTAACGTCCACCAGGTAACGTCAACGTTATGACTAAAACCACTGAATGTTTCGTCAGTTTCATCAGACACGAGGCACGACATTCAAATAAATTTCAATATCCGTCTACGAGTGAATAAAGAAATGCGTGGCTGGCAGACGGTTTGCTAGCTGACTGGCTGTGGTGACATATTAGCATATTTGTCCTTGCAGTTAAGAAGGAAAATCTGTTAATGTAGCTACGAGTAGTTACAGCTAGCCAAGTGTTGCGCAAAGTGGTACATCTTGGCTAGTCCAAAATCTGTCACGAAAAGCTGGCGTAGGTTAAAGCATACGATCTGTCACATTAGCTACGCGGCTTTCAGGACTTCATAGAAAGTGTCAACACTTACTTGCGAGGTAAAAAGGCTTAAAGCGGCTACAAGGTGCTCGTCTGCAAGACGGAATGATATAACGAGTGGACGTAAGGGCAGCGGTGCGGTGCTAATAAGCTGCTGAGAGGGAGTGCACATGGCCCATCACATCCGGGCACTTTACCGGCAGGCCCCGGACTATGAATAACGCCAAATTCGTTCAGATCGATTTTTTAAAAATGTGTGTTCTAAACAAACAGGCTCACTGGCCACACATGAGATTTGTTATATTCAGAAATGTGTCATAAATTGTAAACACACTTGACAATTTCACGATCGACAATTCAGAAAATTTATCAATGCTCGTTCTCGGGCACACAATTCTAGAATTTTCGCGTGTGCCATTGGAGGAAAAAAATAAAGGTCAAAGTTGACATTGTGCAATATTGCACCGATTTGAGATGTGTCCGTGGCAGAGAAATAACTAAACTACGTTTGAAAAAAATCCCCCGTCAATATATTTCTCTCACTGAACGAACTGTTCAAATTTGACGTTTATGTTTTTCTCACTGCATCCGGTGTACCGGAATTTTCTGTTAGGCAAAGAGTCGGCCTTCAAGTTAGTGCGCAAGCGCAGAAACGTTCTGGATATTTCCTCACGTGGAGAGATTCCCCTTCAGTGTGTCAGATCCACGCTCACGCAGAAACCGGGGTGCAGGTCCACGCCGACTCTCTCACCTATCTGAACAGAAATGGTAAGACTTTGAATTCAGAACTGTCGGGATTTGTCATGAAAACTACACAATTCTATTGGTAGGCAGCGGATTTCTGTAAATTATATTTTAGGCTTCAATTCCCTGCTACATTATGGTTAGCGGCTAATGTTGTGTTAGCTAACGTTACCTTTTTAACATCCAACCACAAGGTCAAGCAGCTCACAGTGCGAGTCAGAGGAGAACGTTTGTTAAACACAGTCGTGGATCTCCTCAGAGGAGAAGACGGACCAGCGTTACCCTTGTCCGCCTCTGAACTTGCAGGTGCATGAACAAACTCCCTGTTAGCTAACAAGTGTTTCTGCTCACTCGGTGAGCAACGTTACGAGTTTCAACCATCGCACAGGAAAGATGTGCTGAGAACTGAATCTTTGGCCATCTGATCCTGACCGTGGTCACGCGTGGATGGACCGTGTGTCTGCGTGTGCAGCAGCGCGTGTTTTCAGTAGTTTGATGCAGTTTTCTTTTAAGGTCTCTAATTATTATCATCGCTTGTTGACCAGCTTTTTTCTTACATATTTTACTGTGCATGCAATTGGCCAGTGAAAATTATGAATGACATGCGCATGTAAATCATTTCCGGCTTCCGTTACGTAGCGTGACGGTGACCTCATGTCCAATCCACGCACAGCGTAGGGTGAGCGTTATGTGTCCATCCCAGCGAAACTATTTAACATAGCAGCTGTGAGGGCTGTTAGTGACTTAAACGTTCATTTGCAGACAGAGTAGATGCTGCTGCATGACTAGATTGTGAAATAGTTTTAATAAGCAGAGTTTCGATTCTCCCCACACAGTATCATACAGTAACAAAACATTATATGAATAAGATTTATTTAAGCTATTTTGGGGCTTTTTCTTAGCCTTTATTGACAGAGAAACCGAAGATTTGGGCAGGAAATGTGGAGGGAGAAGGGGATTGACATGTAGCTAATGGCCAGGGGGCGGAATCGAACCAACGGTCACCGCAGCAAGGGGGCCACCTCTGATCATAGGACACCCTCTCTACCAACTGAGCAGCCGTAGCACCACATGAATCAGAAAATTAACCCGAAATTTGCAAGCTTATTAAGTAGGCTTATATTCAGTGAAAAAACCTTTTGAAAAATTTGCACAAATTTAACTTAATAGTCAGTGTGGAATAATGCCCGACCAGTATATCAGTTTGCTGATATTATCAGCTGATATTGGCCTATTGCAAATATGTCAGTATCGTTGTATATGTTTTCCAATATGGAAAAAATGCTTGGACTAGTTATTTGATGCAGTCATGTAGTCTGTCCAGCAGAGGGCTTTGTTATCCTGCCTCCATGTTTGTCATACGTGTTTGATAACTATGTTCAAAATGTTCTATATAGGAAATTGGCCGATAAATCGGATATCAGACTTTCTTCCTTCCTAATATCGGTTTCAGCATTGGCCCCAAAAATCCTATTTTGGTCGGGTCCTAGTTTGGAGGCTCCAGTTCGTGGTGCTGCTGTGTGACAATAAAAAGTGTTGATAATATGTGAGAAATCCCTTTATGCAGTGACAGTAACTACAGTTAATAAATAAGTCCAGTCAGTTCATGTGAAGTTAAGCAAAGCTGTATTCTGCACCTTGCTCTCTCACCCACTGGCCTCGAGTCTTATCTTGTAACGGTAAACCTGGAGAATATTTCTTCAGTGCAGTCCTCAAAGACTTGAGACTGCAGTTTGCAGCCGTCTCTGATTCCCTAAATTCCAGCATGCTTCTAGTTTATCATCAGAGCATTTTATCAGTAGTTTTTGTCCTTCCTTGCCCCGAGTTAAAGAGTTAACCCTGACTTGCCCCTCACCCTCCATTTACTCAATCTAATAAGTCAACAAATGGGGGACTGTCCCTCTCCCCTCCCCCAAACAACCTTCACTCAAGGTCACATGTACATCTGCTGGTATCAGGCTGTTGGCAGCTGGTGTTTGAAGTCTTTCATCTGCTTATAAGAAGCCGTCCTTCCTCATTTAGACATATTTGAAATAATAAAGAAATACTGACTCTTATTATCTGAGTTTGGGAATAATCACAAGGACCGACTTCCCAAAGGCTGCCTCTGTTTGTTCAGACGCTGTCTCGACTTAAACTCCCTGCAGCCTTTTTACCTCCCTCCACTCTGCCAGCAGGGCATTCACAGTTGCTGATTAATCATTCCCTCATTGTAACTTGAATATTTTTGTATATAAAACATTTTAACTAAACCCTGAGCTTTTCTGTTTAACTGTTGATGAACAAAAGTTATACTAGAGGTAGGTTTGGGTGATATGGCCTAAAAATAAAATCCCTGTTTTTTTTCATACAACATTCACTTTTAATTTTAAATTGTATTTTTTAACTACAAAAATAAAGGAGTTATTTCAAATTCTCTGTTTTTATTTCAAACAAACATGAATTTCCCTACTGGGAATAAAGTGCAAACGTGGCTTTAACCAAACTAACCCTTCTTTTTTTTCTTAAGGTTTGATCTAACAGATAAATTCCCCAGTTTGGGATTAATAAAGTGTCAGCCTAACTTTCATCAAACTTTACTTGTAAAAAGTAAGAGCCCAGAGCTGAGAGAGAGCTGTGGGTTACCGTATTTACCCTAGTTAAAGGGAAAATTGATTTCACAATTGAATTTTTTAACATTGTCAAAATAAATTAATTGAATTTCAATTCAAAATCAATTTATTGCCGAGCCGTAACTAGAGGCTTTGTTTTTGTTTGATTGAGATAAGATTCCATCTCATCAGTTTGTGCCTGCAGATGTTGTGAAACCTGTTGTGAAGCGAGCGGGCAGAGGGCCCACTGTCTTTGGGTGACTCAGTGCTGCCCCCTGATGGTGTTATCAGGTTCTGACAGCAAGTATCGAAGCTAAAGGGAACACTTTATTTGGTAGTTACAGGTACTATGTGCTAATTTCTCGTCTTTGTGATCCCTTAAAGGCCTTCAGAAAATTCCTCCCCTTGTTCGACCGTGTGCTGGTGGAGCGCTTTACCGCCGAGACCGTGACGAAGGGCGGGATCATGCTGCCAGAGAAGTCTCAAGGCAAAGTGCTGCAGGCCACCGTAGTAGCAGTAGGACCTGGCTCTGTCAGTCAGGTGATGACCTCTGCTCTGCCCGGCTCTGGAGAGTCGTCTCTGTGTAACAGCGGAGATGAGGGCATAGTTTCTATTGTAGTTTCTGTTGGACTGTGTTTTTTTTAACTTGGTCTGATGTTTCTTCTAGAAAGGGGACTTGCAGGCAGTCAGCGTGAAGGTTGGAGAGAAGGTTCTTCTACCAGAGTACGGTGGAACTAAAGTCACTCTCGACGACAAGGTGCAGTGTTGTCAGCTGTTCCATTGAATCGGTTAAGATTTGTTTCCTTTTGTGTCTTCCTTGGTTTAATTTCTTGTTTTCTTATTCTTACCTCCAGGAGTATTTCCTGTTCCGCGATGGAGATATCCTGGGGAAATACGTTGAATGAGTCCTTTTTTCCTTTTTTCTAAGTTTTCCTCTTTATTTTTTCCTTTTGTTGCTGCAGAACATGTCAAGTCCACGTCATACCTGGAGAGAAGTAATTAAGTTGCCTCTTCGATGTTTGTCTTTCTTTGTTTATGTTGTAATTGTAAATAATTCTAATCACATTTTGTTACAATAATAAAGGTGAACAGTTGAATTTTGTCTTTTTGTCTCATAATTTAATTCTCTTCATGAAAACAGGCTCACTGTATTGAATGGCACTTTCAGGTGCACCTATATATTACTGTTGAGACACTTGACGAACAAGTTGGATCTTGATCAAAACCAGCTGAGCTCATGTAATTTGTAATTTTAAAAAATAACTCAGCTGTGGCTTAAAGCGATATTTTACCACAAAACTATTTTTTCTGTATCAGTTAGTCACCCTTCGATGTCTTGAATTGAATATTTGGTTCCTCCCAGTGTTCCTCCACAGTAAATGGGTTTTTTCCAATAATGTGAACTCCTCACTTCAGCTGCTTTTGCTGTCAGTCTATGGAGACACAGTTTCAAACCATCAAAACTGTCTAAAAACGTTCATCTGAAAATCTCCACAGCTTCATGTGGGTTAATCCAAGTCTTCTTAATCGTGTCGTTGATTTCGCTGTAATTTAAGCTCGAGAACGTCACACTGCACGCGCTTGGCTGGGCACGAGACAGGAAGCCTCGCACTGGATGTGTTGGATTTCGGAGCTTTTTAGCTGAAATCAAAGGTGTCTTGAAAATGTTAAGGCTCCAACACAATGAAGAAGGCTTGGATTATACCTCACCCATCTGTTGAGAGTTTCTGATGGATGTTTTAAATGGTTTTGATGGTTTGAAACTGTATCTCCATAGACTACCAGTAAAAGCAGCTAAAGTGAGAGGCTCACACTTTTGGAAAATTATGTACTGGGAAGAATGCTGGAAGGACAAAATATGTTCTTCAAATGAAGACATCAAAGTGTGAGTCATTAATTCACAAAAGTTTTTTTTTTCTGAAGTATCACTTGAAGACAAATTCAAGCTAAATGTTGTATTACAAGAGAAAGTTCAAATATGATGATGAGCCTTTTTTGCGAGGCAGAATGTTTCTGTTCTTTCTAGTACTCTGTTTCAAGTAAAGCAAAGTACATGTTACCAACTAATGCACTTTTGTTTTTTACTGATGCATTTATTGTGTTTAATATAAGAGTTAATAAGTTAAATTCCGCCTGTGGCTAAGTTGGAGCTAATTCTTCTGTACAACTGTCACAGCTGGATGAATCTGTTCAGAGGCCTGAGGACAAACATTTTGTTATGTTCCTATTAATGGAACTGGATTTCTGTGTGATACTGGTTAGTAATGAAGGTGCCATTACACTTAAATCTTGTTTGAATTTGTCTCTGCTGTCAGTGACATAGTAAAACAGAACCTACATGTAAATACAAGATAGAACTTAGTCATTCTCTCTGTGTACAATATTCAGTATATTGGGGAAAAAACGCTGTCTTTAGTGTTGTGGTTTACACAGAACAGATGTAATAAAAAGACAGACAGTAGTGTCACAGTTTTGGGGTGTTTTACTGTTATTTTATTTTTTCATCCCAAATCATGATGTACCATAAGACAGAGGTGCTTACAGATACACGTCACAAACTGGCCTTTTTTAGTCCAGCAACACTAACTATAATTTGACAGATTTTGTGTAATTCAATTATTCAGAGGCCATTGACACATTAATCACCCTCCTCTGCACCTTGTATGTCAGTTTTTCTTTCACATTCTCTTCTGGCACAGAACTGATAAGTGAGTAAACCGATGAGCTGCAGTACATTGAAATACTCATAAACCAACCAAGACTCCTGTGCTGTAATAACATTAACTGCTTCAGACTGACTCAACAAAATACTATTTAAGAATATGCACAATATAATAACATAAATCTGAAATAGTAAAACTAACTTCAAGGCGGAGCCCCTCAGCGAGACAAGGTCGTCATATCCTCAGCTGCAGGGCAGTTCCTGTACAGGTCAAATTAGGGTTATAGTTTAAACTTTTCTATGAAAATAACAGGAAGTTACAAATTCTTAAAAAATTTGCAATGAATCAAAACACTACAAATCAAATATGGACCCTGGATTTTTGGGGCCCCTGGGAGCCTGAAGTCTGGGGACATTTGCTTGCTTTTCCCTGTTCGTTCTTTACCTCCATTGAGTTAAACCGAAACCAATGCACGTTTCATAGATGGGTCACATGTTTCACATGGAAAACTGTTACCTGCAGTGTAACTAACAAACAGCTGTTCAACAGACAGCATGAGGTGCAATAAAAAGAACATTTCCTTCTGCAATGTAGCAGTATGAGTCAAAAATAGAACTGAATAGGTCAACAACAAATATACAGTGAAATAAATAAAATGGATTGTAAAAAGAAAAAGATTTTTTACCACATCGTTTTTTTCACCGTCAGTCAGTAACAGTTTTTTGTTTGTTTTGTTTGTCTTCCTTTTTTTTCTTATCATGACCCTGATACTCATGATGAACTTGGGAAGCTTCAAAAAAATAAACAGTGGTAAATAAATTGATATTACCTGCACATTAGGTTAACGGAAGAAAAACCATGTTAAATACAGCGCATGAAAATAAGTGACAGCTAACCACTCATAGTCTAAAGAATGATTCGTGCCTCCCGCTCCGTGTTCGATCATATCCGAGTCCACGGCTACAACACCGCGGCTGACGGACATCCGGGTATTCTGTCGAGATGGTCATGGCGGAGGGTACTGCAGTTCTGAGGAGGAATCGGCCAGGAACTAAGGCCCAGGTAACAATCTTGCCACGGATTACGATGGGATCGGGCCATGAGAGCCAACTTGACCGAGTGGATCTGAATAAAGCGGGATAATGTCCATCGATCTGGCCTTCTGGGTGCGTTGGCACGGGTGAAGGCGAGTGTGAATGTAGCGTTAGCTTGCTTGCTAGGCTAGGGCACTTGGCAGCATCGGAAGTAGGAGACGGGCCTAGCTGCCCAGCGCCTGTTTTTGTCGGGTAGCTAGCTAACGTTAATGGTTAGCAATTATTGCAAAAGCTGG
>JAQFJB010000005.1:2778894-2790099 GCA_029874875.1 Naso minor | reverse complement strand
TTGCTCTATTGTGTTGTATTGACAGTCGTGTTTGCATAGGTTTAATAATGTGTGTGCGTGGCTGTGCACAGCATCATATGCCACTTCCTGGGTCGATGGGGGTTGCCAGTCTCTGGCATCGTTATTTTTGGGGTCGGGGGCTGATAAGTTTGGGAGCCCCTGATCTAGACCATGGAATTGTTCTGTGAAGGTTATTTGCGCATTTTGGTGATGGTAACTAAAAAGTTGTGTGATTAGTAATATATTACCCTACACAGACAGTAATATTGTAATGTAATATAACTCTAAAATGAATGTAATAGTAATATGTAATATATTGCATTTTGAAAGTACTTTAGCCAACACTGGTCTGGACAGACTGGGTGTCTGCAGGCTGCTTGGAGAAACAGCAGGCACAGTTAGGATACAGACCATCTGACGGACACCTGCCTGTCCGCTTTGCCTGGCCCAGCGACACTCCGGCAATGAAGTCCCCAACGAGGGCAGATCCTGAGAGGAGCAGCTGCAAGGAGGGATTTGACAGCTTAAGAGGTTTGTGGCTCAATCGGCCCCAACACTATGAACCAATCGGAAGAAAAACACAAACACAGCAGATCGAGACATTTCTAAGAATTTTGTCAGCTTTTCATTCTATGGCTGATTGTAGTGGTCTAATGGTGCGGTGACTAACTCCTGAGGATAGCTTTCATCTGTAATACAACTATTAATTAGCATTCCCCATATTACTGACTGTTTGGAGAAAATGCCTGCCAAACTTATTATGTTTCCTTCCAGCATTAGTATTATAATAATTCCCTGATGAGGCAATATTGTAGCTTTTAATAGTCAGTGTTTACACCACATTTGTTGCCAAGGGACAAAAAGTAAAACCTGTTTATAATGATTGGTTCTGGCAACAGCAAATGCTTTTATGTAAATGTCTGTCCCTAAAATGTGACCTGGAAACAAAGGCAACTTAGTGGTGAGTGTGCAGCTAAATGCATTAGTGGATCAATTAAACACTAGTATTCCTCTGCTTAGGTTGCTATAGAAACTGACTGGCAAATGCATTGAAGAGGGATGGGAATACAGGGACTGCACACACAAATCCTCATGTTACAAGCTTTCAGTTTGTCTTCAACATGACAGCAAATACAATACAATACAAAACAAGATTTATGTAATGATGCCTGCCCCAACCTCTCTAGTACAAGCAGTGTAAAGCTACTTTCTGCATATCACACAGAGATGCCGAGCCATTGTGATATTTGCATAAGTTATGTTTAATTACGCAGACTGACTGTAATGCAACTGTAAAGGTCCAGTAGACTTTTGTTATTGTCACAGCTAGTTACGGTAAAATGACTTGGTTTGCAAATGATTTTGGCTAGCTATTTTATCATCACTGCTTAACTCGTTCTTTTCGCCGAGCTGTCCACTCAGCTGCATGACTCGAGCACTAAGATCCACGAAAGTCCTCATCCCATGCTGGCAACCGTGCACTGAGCTCGGTTGGTTTCAGTTCATTTGTGTTAACAAACAGTGTTGTTTGTGCTGCGTCTGTCTGCATCAGAATGAAACAAAAGTAATTCTGGGGGAAGGGATATCGCACATGTTAACCGCGGTCTTAACAGAAAATCACTCTGCATGCATCTTCAGCACACTAGTCACAGCTCCGCCCTAAGGCCAGCTGATAATGGCAACCAACTGAAAACACTTGACTGCCTGTGATGTTAACAGTGTACCGAGAAAACAGTACTATTGCTTTATGTTTGATTATCAAATCACTAATTAATGTCTAATAAATCATGCAGCCTATTAAAACAAACAGCTTCATACTGTGCCTTTGAAAAAATGAAACGTAATGATGCATTTTACTGCGTAACACAATTTTAATAAAATCAGGTCATATTTTACTTTATTTTTATATATTTTTCCCTCCAATGTCCTCTGACTGCTCTGCCTCAGCTCTGTGATTCACGGAGGTTCCTGAAAGCAACATGTAGGCTGCCTGCAGACTGAAGCTGCAGCTGCAGGTCATTACTGGTGACAGCTCGGCTAAATAAAAGGCTGCAGACAGACAGACAGAGCAGTCGAAGGACATCAGAGGGAAAACCAGAGGACATTTTCTTCATAAAATATGTCCCGATTTCACTAAAACTGTTGTTTTGTGCGATGTATTAACGTGTGTCATTCAGTTTCGTATTTTAAAGCCGCAGTCGGGGTCCAAGGTACATATTGTTGCTCTAAAACATGGGCAATAAACGTGATATTTTTGATGCTGATCCAGGTTAAAGTATCTTAGAAAGGTTTACCAGACATTAAATATGAGTTCTTTTTCTTGAAACACATATTCAGCATTTTCTTAAGAAAAATGTTTTTCTTCAATGAAAACATGAATTACTTGTTACTCACATTAGTTACTAGACATAAGTTATCCCTTTACTGCTCATCCACAATGTGGATTTTGGTGCAGATTGAGAGCCCAATTAAGGATTTATGTAAAATACTTCTCTGGAAATCAAATAAATTTCAGAAATAATCACCCTCCCCTCAGTTTCAGGTGAAATAATGTAGCTACCTCAAAAACAAACAAACAAAAAAGTCTGTGATGTATTTAAAAATATATATTTTTAAATGAAATAACAATCTAAATATACTTAATTGAGATTTCTCTAGGTGGTGATAGAGTGGCCTTGTTTTCACTTCAAATATCACAGAGATTCTTGTAGGAATGAATGAATTTCCAGGTGACTCGACTTCTTGCACATATGTGAGTGGAAACTAGGCACAAGACACGCCCCCTCCAGCAGACCACACGGGACCTTATTTTGGGAAAATGTGTAAAGAGGTCAATGGAGAGAAATAAATGATTTTTGATCCCATTTAAATTGTGCCCTCACTCTCAAACATGTTTGTTATTTTAAAAGTATAATTTTACAAATAAATAAAGTGGCAGTTTGTCATGAAGATAGTTAAGCACCACACAGTCTTTTGTGACTGCTGAGTCAACCACATCTCTCAATATCCGTCACCAGCGCTAACGTGGCTGTAGCTTTAGCACAGTTTCTTTGATTCCTTCAGACGAGGGAAAATGGATTAAAAAAAGGAAAAAACTATTCCAAGCATGAGCATGTTGAGAGCTGCAGCTCAGCAAACAGAGTTAGCTGCTTCTGTCAGAGATCGTTGTTAAGACGTCAGTTATGTCACGACTGGGTGTGTCCGTCTGTCCAAATACAGATTTTCAGAGTCAGCAGTTGCGTGATAAACTGCGACTTTCTTAACTTGAAAAATTATCTTTTAAATTGACAAACATCATATTTGAGATTGAGGAAACAATCTAAACGGGATCAAAAAAATTGTCTTTTTCCATAGACTACCGTTTATATATTTTTTCCAGAATAAGGTCCTATGGAACATAAGTAGAGGGGCGGGACTTAGGCATCTTTATGTTTTTAGTACTTTCTAGTTATAAAGTGTAACATGTTGTTAATTTTGATGTAAAACAGACAAAAAATAATCCAAGACTGATATGTGAAAATATTTCACTTCTTAATGTAGCAAAAAAGATGCCAAAAACAGACACCCAAAACCCAACACATGCAGCGCGACATCGGGGAGTCAACCTGCAGGACCCAGACGCCCACTCGACCAGAGCCTGCTGTGGTGGGAACTAGATCTCTACAACTCTCACTCGTACTTCACCATTCGCACCATCACAGCCCGTCAACCATCCTGTCTCCTTCAACCAACCTACAGGGGTGAGCCTGGTGCAGGAGACCCCGGTACCCACTCACCCCCCACCCTCCATTCATCCTCCTGTCCAAGCAGACAGAAAATCAGAGACGGTAATTTAAAGGAGAGAATTTGAGGAAAGGAAGAGAAAGTGAAGACGGAGGAGAGAGAGACAACGTTTCACATCCATGTTAAGCACCAACTGAGATTCTACTCTGGGAAAATTACAAGTGGAGGTTTAGGTGAAGACTGAATTGAGAGGAGGAAACACAGAATGTGGACAGTGGCAGTGTGTTGTAGTCTTTAGCACTAATTGTGGGTTTTCTTTTGTTTTCCTTCTACCTGGCAACATCTCAGTCAGCCCTGATGGCATAAAATGCACAAAATGAGCAGCACATGCTGGTGAGTAGCCAAAAAAGGAAAGGAGAAAAAGGGGTGTAGACATAAAGTTAAGAAGCCAAATGGTTTGTTTGTTGCCACTTTCTTCTTCTCGTCTGTCAGGGCCTGTGCCTGCCTGCTTTGCCTGGTCCCAGTCGTGAGTTAATCAAATCCTGCTGTGAATAACGCCACATGTTGTACCACTGAAATGATCCATCCATGATCATCCCTCTTTGTCCTGCCTGAGCTTCCCTTGTGTCACACGGGAAGACCCATGGCACAGTTTGCCTACCATAAACCAATTTGTACGTATTTATTGTCCAGTGTTTTGACTTGTCTTGACTGCTGGTAGTTTCTTTAGTGTTTCTGCAGAACAATTTTTTTTCTCGCAAGTCGTGTCCATTTGTCCAGATAGAACCTTAAAGGAGAACTTGGGTTCTTATCACATTAAGCCTGGCATAAGTTTATTTATGATCATATACATCGGTGCTGTCTTGAGAAGGTGAGCTCATTGCTGACATCACCGCTAACTTAACACAACAGGGGTGCCGGGGCACTGAGACCCTAATTAGACGGTGCAAGTTTTGGAACAAACGAAACACTTTTGTTGCACTTTGTCCTTCCTTTTACATGACAACAGCGGGCTGGTGCCCTTGAAACTGCTAACGTTTGAAACCAGGTTTCAGAGTCGAATCTTTTGAAACCGCAGCAGCTTTTCCGGCTGTGTAAACTGGCAAGCCTGTGACAGTGGTGACTATGCTAATGCTAATGCTAGCGCAAGTCAATGCATTCCCCTCTAGCCCCTACCAGACACAGATTGAACACTCCACAGTGCGCCCAAAGCAGACTGAATATGACGACAGTCTATGGAGGCAAATTTGTGGCTGTTCAAGGCTTAACAGCAACAGGTAGTAAACACCTTCAGCAGCTCTGACAGTATGTCATTACAAACTTAGACTGCCTACTACTGGCCTGGCATGTATACTACAATGCTTTCTGTTTGTGTAAACATGGATATTTTTTTTTAGATGCAAAGGAAAGACTTTTCGGTTTTTAGTAGGGCTGCTCTCATCTAAGCGTGGCCTGAGACAATCGTTCAAAAAACAAACACTCATCTCTAAGACGACAAGACATTGAGACAATCCGTCAAACTCAACGAGTGGTCAGTGGCGTCCTCTCATGTTCTAACACAATAACATGAATTTAAACGAAGACGTAAGACCCAGACAAGGCTTTCACCTGCTTCCAGAAACAAAGAAGCGGCTGTTTGCAGGTCATATGTCGTTTGTGTTATAGCGTCAGAACACGAGTGGACGCCAGTTTGACGGATTGTCTCAATGCCCGTGCACCTCCATTGTTTGTAGCTAGCGGTGATGTCAGCAGTGAGGTCATATTCTCAAGACTGCACTGTCCTTCATAGTGTTGCTATTGATCATATGAACATAAATATCCTTACAATGGGGCTGAATGTGCAAAAAAACAAACTTCTTTAAACTCATAATGTGAGGCAGACATTTATGATTTTTTGAGATTTTCCTTTTTCGTTGTTTCTCAGACACATCTGCCTAGATGAAAGATTGCTGAACTGCAGTTTTGCTCAAGCACTTTGGGTTTAATCGCCTTGCATGAGGGCTCATGAGAAAAATGTTAAGCTCCACAGGTTGCACCTGTCGACAGCAACAATATAGACTTAATATAGAGTGTATGTAGTCACATGACTTTACTAGTGCTGTGTATGAGCAAGAAAGCATGAGCTCTAACTGATTACATGCTTGTAGCAGAGATCATAGTAGTACTGCGTCAAAGACAAGACTTGCAAGGAGCAGTTCTGAATGAATACCGTAATGTTTTTAAATGATCACACTGAGTGATGGGTCTAATTTTAGTCCATCAATGGTTCTGCACAGATACAATTACTGGCATTTAAATAAATTATAAACATCAGTATATGATAACGTATTGGGGCCCATTTGTAGTAAACTCGTAACATCCTCTACAGGAGAAAATTTGCCTATCTTGTGTTTGATGTGTCCCTCATCTGTCCCCCGTCCGAAGTTTAAGTGGTTTGTGAACATGAAATCATAGTGATCGTAAATAGTTTGATTTAATTAACTTAATATGATGCTCTAAAAAAAGAGTCGTGTGCTCAGTTGCTTTCCAGAGCTTAGCTGAAGAAAATAAGAAAGCAACTGATGAAAACACACACAAAAAAAACAGAAGTGCCTATTTCCAGTTTTTTTTTCTTCTTCTGTGAATCATGTTTGGGGCTTTCTTAATGTGCTTCTTAGGCAAAATGTAGGGAAACCATTTTCTGACATCCGCTTGTACTTTAAACCAATAGCTTGGCACCCTGTCATGGCTCTTTGAATGGATGTAAAGAGATCCTGTTGAATACACTGTATGTTCCACACTGTCTAATTTTAATGGACGCGTATGTTGATTTTGGAGAGCACACTTGTAAACCAGGAATGGAACGTTTAAACGATTCGAATCAAAGTTATAAATCTGTTTGGTTCAAACATATACTGGTGTCCAGAAAAATCTTTTTTTTTTCCAGATTAACGACTGCACAATCCAGCATCTTGGCTAAATATGGGGAGAGTCTCAACAGAAGATCTGACCTGTTTCAATCAGCAGTTAAAGGAGCTGTATACAAAATCCATTCACTGCTAGTGCACTCTGAAGCATCAGTTTCACACCAAAACAAACCTGCGTGTCAGCCACACCTCCCCTTTCCAGTGGCCCTCCACCCGCTCCACCCCGTTTTCAGCAACTCTGCTCAATGGCAGCACCATGTTTGCTTTGAGAAGAATTTCAGGCTCTGGCAGACCAAAAACCCTTCATTACTGAAAACTACGCAATATTAAATAAAAAGAATAATCCAGTGCGACGGATAACAACCTTTGCAACCAGACAAGTTCTGTTTATTTGTGATTACTCCATGTGGGGAAGAATAGCAGCCTTCTTTCTATCGATCTGTGCGGTGTTGACCTGAGACTCAGCTGTGCCGAGCCATTCAGTGCAAACCAATAAAGTGACAGTGGGGAACTTTTCATCATTTATGAAAGTTTCATGATTCCTCTGATGATCACAAATTTCCTGTAACAGCAAACGAGACCCTCAGCGGTGATGTTAACCTTCCCTCCTGTCTGTCAGTAACATTAGCCAGGCCTGGGTTAAATATAAAAATATGCTTGGCTGCTCCTCACTCTCTGTGACGTTTTATAAAGGGAGCGGGGCCAACGGTTCTGAAGGGAGGAGGTTCACATGAACTAACATGAACGCGCAGCTGTCCCGGCTACCAAGACAAAGAAACTGAGAAGCCCAATGAAAACACATGAAGGGTGTGTGACGTCACTCTCCTTTCTAGAAAAATATGTTTTTCCTGAAATCCAATAAAACTGAAACTTGTATAGAGCTCCTTTAATTAAAAGCTAAAATGATTTGTTCTAACCTTTGAGACACTAACAGTCTGTTTGCTCCTTATGTACATTGAACAGCATTTACTTTTTCATTCTTCATGGTCACAAGTAAGTTCAATATTCTGTGCAACTGAGAGGACAAACATCATTAAACTAATCGATTTTTCATCAGCATCTTGAGTATGCATAGTATTCAATAAAGCTGTGAATGGTGTCTGGAGTACTTTCACTCGCCTCGAGCCTCATAAGTGAAACAAAGAGCGACAGCCACATTTTATTAGTTTCTTTTCGAGAGTTTGCCAAGTGGCTACACAATGATATGTGATATCATTTCATTTTTAGAAATGATTTTCATTTTCTAGCCTCTAGACTTTTTGCTGTTCTCTTGAAATTTCATGTACAAAAATATTCAACACAAAAAACCCATCTGTTTCCTAAAATTCCCTTGGTTTAATTAAAATCTATTTTTAAAAAATCATATTTTAACAAAGAGACATTTTCATGGCTATAACTGCCTTTCTGTAGGAAATAAATTCATAAACTACCGCTCTTTTGTCATGTAGTCTGAATTTTAGGCATTTCAATGAAGCCATATCTCTGCCTTGTACAGCTCATGCCAGTGGCTGCATAAAGGCAGACCGAATGTGTAAATTAATATCACACTTTACAATTCAATATGACTTAATAGACAATTGTACACTCTGTCACAAATGGTATGGAACGAGTCCTCACCCTGACCTCTAAAGGTGTGTTCAGACCGAAAGTGATGAACACGATGTATCGTAAGAAATGCCAGTATCGTGTCGCTTGATCATAACTGGATCATATTTTTCATCGCTACAAACACTTAAATTGCATCATTCGCGCGATGTGAGGAGTCTGCTTGTATTAGCTTGTTCAGAGGAGGAGGGACTGGCCACTGTCTGTCATTAATTACGGCCAATTTAATCATCACTTCTGCACTACATAAATTGTGGAAGTCCTAGTCAGATTGGAAAACTGAACACCACTGGGTCTGGTTAAAAAAATCATCTGGAGTCTGAAGTTTTGTCACACAGCTCCATGTCAGCCACAGTTAGCGTTAGCTCGTAGCGTCAGGAGGAAGGGCGGCTTGCCATTTTCTATCATTAACCACGGCCGATTTTATCATCCTTTAAGCACTGTATCAGCTGTGGAAGTTCCACAAGTGTTGGAAAACTTAACGACACCACGTCTGCGTTCATGAGATAATCCCGCGGTGTATAAAGTCGTGTTGTAGGAGCGCCACGGTATTCACACACAGCAACAGTTGTTTTAACTGCCACGTCTGATTGGATGCCTGCTGGGTAAATTCCAGCAATGTTTGTGCCATCGGGATGTCATTGACGTCTAGAGAATCTCAACGCTGATTGGCTGTTGCGGCACAGCGTCACATGATGTCACCCAAAAAGTTCAATATTTTCAACTTCTAGCAATAAGGCGATGGAGGCGATGGAGGCGATGGACGCCACATTGCGTGATTTGCGTCACCCAAAGTGACATTGGATGTAATCGCCTTTTTACATTGACTTTGTAAGTAATCTTGCGGCATTCAACACTTTCGGTCTGAGCACACCTTAATCCTCACTCTCATCATCCTCCACCGTCGTATAGATGACCTGGTTCCTGCGCTTGATTCTGGGAGTTGTGCTTCTGCTGCCGGGATCCCCAGTCTCATCGCTGGTTCGTTTTAGGATGCGCACAGCTGTGGCGTCCTCGCCATCACCCTCACAGAGTGCTTCCCTCTCTGCTTGGAGAGGACATCGCGGTACAGCTGGGGTAGAGTGGGATGGAGGTGGCAGGTTCATGAGGTGGGACAGATGAGCGGGTGATGCATCAGATTTGGGCTCGGGCAGAACCATACGGCCGGGGGTGTGGATTTCACCTGCAGCTACGTCAGAAAGCTTATCTCCCCTCACTGCTGCCTCAACCTCCTCCTCATCTTCCTCCCACTCATCCTCTAATGTGATCTCATCAGGATTAAAAGAACTCGACATCCCTGAGGTGTCGCTCGGGTACTCGCTGGGCTCGTCCGCACTTCCCACACTATGTCCATCTTCATCCTCCTCCTCCTCCCCTCCAGCACTGTCCTGAACTCCCCTCAGCACATCACCTCCCTGCCCGGCCTGGGCGTAGATGTCTGTGAGACGTAATGTGGCGCAGAGCTCGGTCGTCTGAGGGTTGGTGTTACAGCTGGGGGTGCCGTGAGGCTGGGGGTTGCTGGGGTCATAGGGTGGTACGGTTCGGCTGAAGTTGTCTGGAATGGCAAGTTCACCACTCAAGTCCTCCACCACCTGCATCATGGCTGCTTCTGAAGCTCTGAAGTCCCACCTGATGGGAAGAGACAAGCCACATCATAGAAGACAGCATGAATGGAAGTTGTGAGCAAACAGCTGTGTCATGATGTAAACTGCAAATGAATGAGTAGCAAGTGTCCAGAAAACGTACTGACTAGAAGTTTTTTCTGTATTTTTATGCAACAATCCCCAAATCTGACAGTTTTAAAGCCTGTTTTGTCTTATACGACAGCAAACAGGGATGATAATAGAAATGAATGGAAAGCTCTGCACACATACGTCAGGGCTGAGGATGCTGCCAACTGCAAAATGAACAGGTATTGAGAAAAATAATTGCCTTTTAAATATTGATATTAGTTATAATATCCAGAGTAAAGTGCACTTTTATCTTTTGGAAAATACTTTTTGTACTTATGTAGTCTGAGATTGTCAAGCCTCTTTTATCCACCTGTATGCTATTCAATACACAAGATGCTTACTTAAAGGGACATTCCAGAATTCTTGACATAGGGCCTCATTTTTAACCTACTCAGTCTTATTCCAATTGACAGAGACAATTTTCAGCTCAGTGCATGCAGTACATTGTTTGGACAGCTCGTCGTTTTCAAAGCTAATGCTAATGCTAGGGCGAGTCAAAGGACTTAGCAGTAGTCATTACGAAACTCTGTAGTTTGACTTCTGAAATTATTGTAGGAATACTCTTTACTGCATGAAAACAGGACTGGGTGGGTGGAAAATGAGGCCCAGTGTCAAAAATTCTACAATATCCCTGTAAGTCTTTGCTCCATTGCACATTTTCAGGAATTGATTCGTTATGGCTTGAATCGTCATGGTCATACGTTATGGCTTGTCTTTATGTTCAGTTTGGAAAAAATGTAAACTCTCAAGTGCCTGTTCATGTCTTTGACTGGTGTTTACAGTCATTTTCACTTTCGACAGATTGCATTTTCTTTTCCTGTTATTTTATGTCTACAAAGTCTGTCACCGTTCATGCAGGCCATTGTTCTCTGGGGGGTTCCAGGGGTGTGGGGTGGTCCTCTGGAGACTGTTGGTGGCCTTCAGAATAGCGAGCCACTCTGGGTCATACTCAAGACCCTCAGATGAACCTGGTCTCTCTTGAACATCCACAATCTGCAACACAAATGTACATATCACTGCTCAGAACCATCAAACAAAAACCATGAACCAGAGTTACCATAAACCCGTGTTTATTTAACAACATAAGCTTCTCTGACCTGTAGGAACTCCCTGTAGGGCAGACACTTGTCCAGGGACAGGAATTTAGTTACACGTGGGGCAGCATTACCTTTGGACTAAAGACAAGAGAGTTCACTGATTTGGTGACATACATTTCTACAGAAAATTATTAACAATGT
>JAQFJB010000005.1:2765452-2776090 GCA_029874875.1 Naso minor | reverse complement strand
GCACAATTTTTCAACAATATATAACCTCTGCAATTTCTCTTACTGTATGTAATGTTGTTTTATTTGTACACTTGCTTTGACAATATAAACATATGTTCTCCATGCCAATAAAGCCATGCTTTTTGTTTTGTTTTGTTTTGTTTTTGGCTAACATGGTTAAATAAGAACAAAAGGACCTAAAAGGTCTAAAAGGTTTTAAAAAATAAACTAAAAAAACGATTATCATTTCAGGTCGATTTTGAGGAGGCACTGTGGCTGAAACGTGAGGGCAACGAAAACAGAAGCTCCCGTGGAAGTGCAGCAGGACTGCGTCTGCATGTAACGTTTCTGTCGCCTATATGTGATCTTACGTACGTTTTGTTTCATTTAACAAATGGGGCTCCTGTTACTCGGCATTCAACCTCATACACGTGTCCGCGAGGCCTTAATAAATGCTTTGTCCACTGTACACAATTACGAACAGTTACAACCATTACTAGCACCCTGACTGCTTAAATTGCTAATAATAAATAAAGTGACATAGCTAGCTAAACTGCGTACTTAGTCTGCTTTAAGTATTCTGTGTACTCTTGCCACTGCGTTACACTGAGCTGAAACGAGCCGACAGTAAACCATGTATCACGCACAAGCACAACAGAACAAGATGAGCAAACAAACGGAGTAACGTTACTTACGGCGATGAGTGAATAATTGGAAAGAATGTCAGTATTTTCTACACGCCGTAAATTACGAACATCTCCTGAAAATCATGTTTTTGTTACAGCTTTGCGCGAACACGACAGAATGAATTTTCCCACTTCGTCCCTACCACTTACGGCGCATGCGCTCTGCGCTCTGAGCTTGAGCAAATCCATTTTTGCCCCATAACAGTAGATTCCACGAAATATATATGTGGAGTGCAATGTTTCATATTTAGCTTCATGTCGTTAAGTATACTTAAATCTACAATAGGCACCGTTTCAATAGAATAGTTTTTATGTTTATTTTTATATCCAACATGTGGCTCGTGTGGGTCAAGTTTTCGTGTCGAATCTAACTCAGAAACAACTCCTACGTCACATTCATAAACAAAATTTACTTAAGTGACAAATCCACTGTCTGACAGATAGCTCTCCAAGTTAGCACTGTTGTTTTTTGTAGTTTATCTAATGCTAGTGACTACAACCGGGCGCACTGAGGAATATAGTTTTATTGTGACGCCTTCGAGGGGTTGCGCAATTAAGCAGCAGTTACTTTTTAAAGGCCGCTCACAGTTGCATTGGGGGACGGAGTGTCTGCAAAGTGTTGCGCCGATTGGGGCGCTCGATCGGAGGAAGAGAGATGGCGTGCTTGTTGGAGGCCCCTCTCCGCATCAGTGTTCTGTCTGTGAGTGCCACTCTCATAGTTTTAAGTAACATTGTCGTATCAACAGCATGTGAACTCCAACAATGAATGGTTAATATTATTTGATCATTCATATAAAGGCTCCAAGTGCAGTGAACCTAAAAAGGATTTACGCCTACTGTTAGCCTGCAAGCTAAGTTAAAGGCTTTGCAACATTTAGCACTTTAACAGTTAGCGGTCCGCCTACGTAGCTGACGGTGAGAATGTTTTTAGTCCTGTCTGTGCCCGATTGGGCGGGAACGTCCTCAACAAAGGAATGCACGCGTTTAACGTGACCCTCCTCCCCGTCGGTGTTTCTAGGTAATCAAATCAAACGACGCACTTGTCAGTGTCACTCGGAATGAGTTAGCAGCTAACTGCTACGAGTGAGAGTGCTGTCACAACTATTTATTTTGGAAATATTCAAACGAGTTTTCAGCACTGCATAATTCACAGTGAATAGTGTGTTGAAGGGATTAGCTCCTTATTTACAACCATTAGATATTATGTTTTACTGTTGCATATTGCTAATCACAACTGCAAAGTTAACGTTAAGCTAGGTTACGTGAGCTGCTCTGAGTAATGCAACGTTAGCTAACCGCTAGCATACTGTTAAGCTAGCAGAAGCTATTATAACTAAGCGACTGCCCACCTCCGCTAAGTATAATGAGCTCTGACAGCAGTCGAAAGTTAAGGTGTTTTACTAGGTTACAATGGCTGCCAGGTACAGCTTGGCTCAAGTTAACGTCTAGTGGGTAACGAAAACAAGAATACACAGAATTGCGATATTGAAACGCCCCCCTCATTGATCAGGCTATATACAGCAGGGATACTTCGCTTTAGACCCTCTAGATATATGGTATATTAGACTTTTGATTACCCAACTTCACCTTTTTAACACTTTTGTTGTGTGTATATTGTGTTTTTCTGACTAACATTTAAACCAAGGTATAAATCAGACTCGTGAAGACACGTTCATGCAGTTCTTTCAGTTCTTAGTTCTTTCGGTTCAAGCTGTCAGTGACTTAAAGTCTTCTGCTGCCTGACCACTGGGTGCCATAAAAGCCTGGACCCTGCCATGGACGCTGTTGTATGTGTCAGTGTGCATGACTGTGGGTCTACAAATGACTGCAAGCAATTAAAAAGTCCTTATTTTAGTTGAACAATCATTTTCAACTGTTTAAAACTTTGTTTTCTTATTTCTTAAATGCTTGACACTTTCCCATCACAAACTAAACTCATTTGTGTAAACACATTTTCCAACAGCCTCACTTTGTTGTTAAATTTACATAAAATGTTAATGTACTGAAACTCTTACACTATATTTGTTATTTTCTGGTGTATGCGTGTGATTTTGTTTGCGTGATAGAAGCTGAGCAGCATTCTAACATTGGAATATGTGTATGTCAATGAATGATGTCACTGATGGTCTGTTTTTACTTGTCCTCATGCAGGAAGTTACTGCCACTAGTCGCCATTATGTTGACAGGCTGTTTGACCCCGACCCACAGAAAGTGCTGCAGGGAGTCATGTAAGTCCAGCAGCTCATAATATACAAAAATGTTGACTTCCCAGGCAGGGGAGTTTAAACACACATGAACATCCTGTGCAGAATACAGTCCAGTCAGCTGTGTTCTCAATTTTCTTTCCGAGGTTGTTGTTTAAATGTGGAAATAAAATGACTTGAATAGAATTTATTCTGTAGGAAACATTGCTAATGGTGGTGTATCTCTGTGAGCATGAACTCTGTGCTTGCACACACAAGCTTGTTATGTGACTGTTTCAAAATGCACTTCACTCTTCAGTGTGATTTCATATCTCTCTGTTATTCTCACTGTCTGTCTCAGCAGCGGTGACGTCGACTCTGCCTGTTTCATCGTTATTTTTAACTTCTGAAGAGACTAGCTCTGGTTACAGCCTGTACCGTCCCACCAGCAGAGCACCTGACTGAGTTCACTATCGCTGTACTTTTCCACAAGCCTCACTCACCTGCTATTTGATATTGTGTCAGGCACTTTAAGAGTAGAGAAAAAGCTGCTGACACACAAAAATGCTCACTCTGTGCCCTACAAGAATTATGCGGTGCTCTTGCATGATGTAAGTCGTCTCTGTAGCTCAGGAGTGCAGGTCGTTGTCTTATCAGGACGTCAGTAGTTTGATCTTCTGCTTCTCAGTCTGAGGTGTTGGAGCGTCCTTGGGAAAGATACTAAACCCCCAAATGCACTTTCATCATTGTCTGTGTGTGTGTGTGTGTGTGTGTGTGTGGTTTGAGCAGGTTGTCACGTGGTACAGAGGCCCCTGCCCTTAGTGAATTAATGGGTACTGATTTGTATGTAAAATGCACTGAGTGGAAAGACTGGAAATGCGATTAGCGTTTACTAAGTTGGAATGTCTGCCTGGTGTCCTAATAACTGTTCAGATGATATCGCTTGTGGCTGATGCTGCTGAAGACTTTCCCACACAATCTCTGAGCAGTCTGACTATTAACCCAACTTAAAAGGACAGCTCAGTATTTTTGGGGTTGTATGAGGTACTTTTGCTTAGTCAGTCTTTTCGGCCGTGACGTGACACCCTTTCAAAATGTTACATCCAGGTCCAAGCCCAGACTTTCAGGCATGCCGCAGTGCTGTTTCCCATGTTATTTCAACAGATCCAATTAAAAAAATAAATAAATAAATAAAAAATTTAAATCAAACTTTCATTCTACTGCTTTCCTAGCAATGACAAAGACTAGAGGACATAGCTGCGGTTGATGAAGTATGGTAAGTGAATAAGGAAAGATTTTTGGCTTTAGCCCGCAGGTGCTAGACACATACTACTACGCCCACTCGTGCCGAATTCTGCCGGGCACCATATCACTCTGCAAGTCTTTGCAAATATACGGAGGGACTATAGTTGAAAAAATGTAGTGCCGAAATAAACATCTGTCTGGTAGCAAACTGACAGTAAAAAAAATCCTAAATTTAATGAGCAGTTGAACAGATATTGATTTTTCAGGGAAGCATTTATACATTTGTCTAAAACCGTTTATCTGGTGACCCCGTCTGCAACAGCACAACGCTGACTTCAGCTGCAGCAATTTCTCCTCCCCTTTCCTAAAAGTGTCACCACTGATCGCCGTCTGCAGAGGGTCATAGACTGACTATGCATAAGGACCTCGTACAACCCCACTTCAAAAATACTGATCTATCCCTTTAAATTATCACAGGAAGCTACCAGCTAAAATGCATCTTCCATTGAACATATTGTGCTGAACTAAAAGCAGAGGTAGAGCAACCAGAAAGCATTTGACTATGTCCCGCGACGTACAACATCAACAACATAATTCCTCCCCACTTACAGTGTACAGTGTAGTTTTTTGTATGGTGCACTAGTACAGTATGTATTGATATTATACGTGCTTATGTAGGTGAGAACAAAGTGTGAAGTCAGGGAACACAAGTGCTGTAAATCTTCATGTTAGAAACAAACCCATATGTTAAAAATACATGCATTAACTAGTGTCAAGTTCTCAGATTGGAAACCCTGTATTCACTAACTTCATATGTTGTTGCTCTCTTTCATTGTGATCATGTGTATTGTATGTCTGTCCTCAGAGACATGAAGAATGCTGTCATAGGAAACAACAAGCAGAAGGCCAATCTGATCGTCCTCGGAGCTGTGCCAAGGTATGTCTCTGCACACCTTTCCACCTCCACTCCCTCCTACGTTACCATTACCTTTCCTCCTACTTCCCTTTTTCTCGGCCGAAAAATGTTATTCAGGAACACTCATTGACATTGGTGAAACATAACATAACATGCTTCTCTTTGTAGTAATTGTAATTGTGAGGCTTCTCTAGATTTTCCAAAGTTCATGGATTAAACTCTGAAAATGAAACGAGTCATTTCGAGGAGACTGTGTGAAGCTAAGAACAATTAATTTAGTTTTAACTGCAGCAATCACAGACTGAAATCACAAAGTGGGAGATACTAGCTGTGTCAAGCTGCACGCTGGAAGTCTCAGACACAGCAGTGTATGCAGTCAATTTTCAAAATAAAACACCCTGTACAGATTGTTTAGATTTACTAAATCACCTGAGGCGACCTATGACGTCTGCACGTGTTGACAGGGTTCTTCTCACCTGAGCCAGGGAGCAAAAATAAAGATGGGAAAAGAGGATGATGCAATTTTTGTACCAAACTCATACTGAACCATAACTTCTGTGCCCAGTCACACTCCGTCTATCTTACTGGCATTATCTGCCCTGTATCTTACAGGTTACTTTGCCCTGTTGACGGTAAACCTTCTTCCTTGTGTGTTTGTTCTTTGGTTCCAGGTTACTCTACCTTCTCCAGCAGAGCTCATCCAGTCTGGAGCTGCGGACAGAGTGCTCTGTGGTGCTGGGCAGCCTGGCCATGGGCACAGAGAACAACATCAAGTCCCTGGTGGACTGTCACATCATCCCTGCCCTTCTTCAAGGTTGGGCTTGTCCATACATGCATGCAAATACTCACTGCGCAGGACATCAACTTTAGTGTTTTGCAGAGGCACACATCCATATAATACCTGTGTTCTGTTTTTGCAGGTCTCCTTTGTCCAGACCTGATTTTCATTGAAGCTTGTCTTCGATGTCTACGAACGGTTTTCATAAGTCCAGTCACCCCTGTGCAGCTGCTCTACACTGTAGGTTGGCTCGTACGTGTTTTACCTGCTATAGATGTAAAGTTTGAAAATAATTTGTCTAATTAGAGAACGCACCGAGCTATTTAGTAAATGTGAAACCAAAGCAGGAGTTAAAAGAAACTAAAATTATGAATCACAGTGTTTTCAGTACAATGAGTAACTCTTTCATATAGCATATCAACAGATGGTTCACTATGAGAATTTTTTTTTTTCTGAATTCAGTTGCAATATTTATCTTGAGTTTATATTCGTGTATGTTTTCTTTTTTAGGACTCCACTGTGATTCCCCATTTAATGTCTCTATTGAGCCGCTCAAAGAGAACCCAGGAGTACATCACACAGATCTTCTCCCACTGTTGTAAGGTATTTGTTGGTATTTGTTCACACAAAAACACAGTGGAGTCCATCAGACGTGTTACCAGACTAAGATTCATGCTTGATTGGACCTGTCTTGTCTCCAGACCCCAGAACACCAAACGGTTCTTTACAACCACGGAGCCATTCAGAATATTGCCCCTCTACTTAATTCACCCTCTTACAAGGTATGTGGCACGAGCAGCACCGACCCAGGGGGATGATGTGACTTGTTGCTCGCTGTACTCAGTTGCTTTTTTCATTCTCTTCTTCCAAACCCACTCTCCAGGTCCGGATGCAGGCATTAAAGTGTTTCTCAGTCTTGGCCTATGAGAACACTCAGGTCTCCATGACACTGGTGAATGGTGAGGAAATTCACGTCTCTTTACTCCTCATTGGTTCTCTTAACTTCACTTCTCTTCACCTCTCTTTAATTCTCTTCAGTTCTCTTCACTTTTCTTCACTTGGCTTCATTTCTCTTTACTTCACGTAAGTTCTCCATATTTCTTGTCTGTTCCTTTCACTTTACTTGTCTTCACTTCTTTTTACCTCTCCTCTTTTCACTTCTCTTCTGTTCGCTTCTCCTTACTGTACTTCTCTTGTCTTCACTTTCTTTACTTCTCTTCACTTTACTTCTCTTCCCTCTTCTTCATTTCCGTTTTCTTCACTCCTCTTCTGTTCACTTCATGTCTCTTCACTTCTCTTTCCTTCTCTTCACTGCCATTCTTTTTACTTACCCTATTTTCTCTTCTGTCTTCACTTCACTCATCATCTCTTCCTTCTCTTCACTTTTCTTCACTGCACTTTTCCTCTCTCCTTGTACGAGCTTCACATTTCAGCCCCTGATTGTTTCTGTGTTTGGTGCTAGTGCTGGTGGATGGCGAGCTGCTTTCTCAGGTATTTGTCAGAATGATGCAAAGGGATCAACCCATTGAAATGCAGCTAACAGCAGCCAAATGGTGAGTGATAGAAAGCCATAATCACTAACACTGGATAATAATATAGGTTTGTATTTTTATGTAGGTTTTGCTTGAATATTGTCTTTCTGTCCCAGTCTAACATACATGTGTCGAGCGGGTGCCATCAGGACAGATGACAGCTGCATAGTTCTAAAGGTCAGACTTTCTGAGACGTTTCCACTGCACCTCAATTCATTCTTAGAATTATAGTATTGATTTTCTATCAGTGGCATTTCATTTACTCCATGTTATGTTCTTTAATGTGCAAGTAACCTCCCGTTGTTCATTCAGACCCTCCCGTGCCTCGTTCGGATGTGTAGTAAAGAGCATTTGCTTGAAGAGAGGGTTGAGGGTGCAGAGACACTGGCCTACCTTATGGAGCCTGATGTGGAGCTGCAGAGGATCGCAAGTACCACCGACCACCTGGTGGCAATGCTTGCTGACTACTTCAAATACCCCAGCTCTGTGTCCGCCATCACTGACATCAAGAGGGTGGGTCTTTGGGCTTTTGCAAGACCTTTTCATGTGACATTATTTTGGTGAGGTGAAGGGGGGCGGTGCAGATGACTTTGTTACTTTCCAACCAACACAGTTGTCTTTTTCACGCCTACCACCCACTTTGTCTAAAAAGCAAATGTACTTACGTCCGTCTGTGCACATATGGGAGTGTTGGTCTTCAAAGCAACAATATGTAACTTTGACTGAGATCTGTGGCTTTGAAAAAGCACAACTTAATGATGCATGTTCATCCGTCATATGAAACGGCAGTTTCAGTCAGATCAGGTCAAATCAGGTCATATTTTAGAGGAAATGTCCTCTGGTTTTCCCTCTGATGTCCTACGACTGCTCTGTCTGTCTGCAGCCTTTTATTTTAGCAGAGCTGTCCCCAACAACGACCTGCTGCTGCTGCTGCAGCTGCGGCTTCGGTCTGCAGGCAGCCGACATGTTGCTTTCAGGAACCTCTGTGAATCACAGAGTTGAGGCAGAGCAGTTGTAGGACATCAGAGGGAAAAACAGAGGATATTTTCTCTGTCAAATATGATCCAGTTTTACTAAAAAGCTGTTTTGTGTGATGTGTTAACATGCATCGTTTAGTTTCATTTTCGGAGCCGTGGGTCGCGGTCAAAGTTACATATTGTTGCTTTAAAGGTGATGTGGTCAGGCACATTGTTGGCGCGATCATGGCGCTATCTTGTGGCACCAGAAAGCATTTGTGCCGTTGACCAACAAAAACGATGTGTGGAGCTGTGTTGCCTTGCTGTTGAGAGAGCGCAGTATTTGGATATGTGTATCTAGGCACGATCTCAAAGCGCGTACGCTCTGCTTGTGACACATGAGGACGCACAGTAAGATTTCTGGTTATTAGTTAAAAATCCCACCTGTGCATTACGGCATGCAGTGAAATCAGAGTTTATCAGAACTTACTGAGATGGCTGCTGCTCACGTAGATTAGCCGTTTCCTCATTGCTACACTTCTGTGACTGAATGCCGCTGCATTTCTAAAAAGCAGCGCACCCTGTTCAAGCACACCTTGCTTTTAAAGGGCATGAGAGAAGACACACTGATTGGATAATTATGTTACGCTCAAAATCAAAGTCCTTTCCATCCAGATCCAGCTTATTAACTAGAAAAATAGCAAAGTGGACACACCCCAGCTGAACTGTGCGCTCTAGAATGTGGCTACGCCGTCAGTACTGTGAGACTGCTCTAAGCTAAATGCTAATGTCAGCGTGTTGACATGCTCACATGAGTATGCTGATGTTAATGTTTACTGTGCTCCCCACGTCAGTTTAGCATGAACAGTTGAGTTCTCAGAGAGTTCGATGTGCTCTCACCTGATGCATTAGTTCGTATTCTGTCACTGTGTCGTTTGCAGCTGGACCATGACCTAAAACATGCACATGAGCTGAGACAAGCTGCTTTCAAACTTTACGCCTCTCTAGGCTCCAATGACGAGGACATCCGCAAAAAGGTGACTGTTTCCTGTGTGTATTTTTGTTTGCTTCAATGATTGTGCACATGCTTGTTTGTATTCCAATCCATCCCAAACTTTAATTTTTTTTTTCAGATCACAGAGACAGAGAACATGATGGACAGGATAGTCAGTGGCCTCTCAGAATCCAGCATTAAAGTCCGTTTGGCAGCCGTCAGGTATGGCGTGAAGCGAGTCCTCATGCTCCGCCCCATTTTCCCTCCCTGATGATGTCACACTGATGCAGACATGACTTCCTTTTTGTCTGTTGCATCTTCACTTCAAACTTGCTTCCTTCTTAAATTTCCCTTCAAACCCACACAAAGAATTTAGCTGACAATTTGAGAAACAAGATCAAGTTCTACAAAACTTGATCAGCATTGAATAAATATTTCTGTTTTGATTTTTCCCTCTGAATGTCTGAATTTCATAAGACAATATTAGGTATCAGGTTGTATTGCTGTTTTATTTGTAAAACTTTTTGCTTGTAGTTTTTTTTCTCTACACAAAGTAGATGCATACCTCTCCACTTTACTCTCTAACCTCATTAATGAACCAAATAGGGTTTAAATGTAATTGAAATAAATATTAACAGTGATGTGGTTTTAATTTAGGCTTTGTTGTAAATGTTATTATACAAATGTGGATAATCACACGACATCAAACCAAACAGATTTCTGCTGAATGTCATATAGATGAGACTTGCTCCCCCGTGTTTGTTTGTCTATTTATACCTGTTTATTTTTGTTTTTTGTTCAGGTGTCTTCACAGTCTTTCGCGATCAGTGCAGCAGCTGAGGACGAGCTTTCATGACCATGCTGTGTGGAAACCGCTCATGAAGGTCAGTGGAGTTTGAAGGAAATAAGCTTTAGTGAATGCATGAATATAGCTCATCTTTATTCATATTTGCAGGAGAAGAAATTGTAGTTAGATACTACAGCTCTCTCTGTATGTGCACATGCTGGTACTCAGGGAACATACACACAAACTACCCAGAACCTTCAGTCCCAGGAACAAAAAGTTTCCTTGAACTCACTGTAAAGCGGGCTTGTGCTAGAAAAATTTGGTGCCGGTCGAAGTGTTCTGGGGGGTATTCCATCAGGCTAAAGGAAAATCCAGACTTAAATGACCATGTCTGGCTAATGTGAGCGAGAGTTCTGTTCCATCAGAGTGGCTGAGCCTGATACATCCAGCTAAACTCAGATTTCTGTTCCATAAACCTGAACCACATTTCCGTTCCATCAAGGTGGTTAATGTGAATCCCAGCCTAGTACCCATGGTGATTTGAGCTGCAGGGCGATGCTGCCCTGTAGCAGGTTTAAGGCG
>JAQFJB010000005.1:2707905-2720340 GCA_029874875.1 Naso minor | reverse complement strand
ATTTGCTCGCGTTACTGTAATTAAGTAGTCTTGTTTAAGTAGTTTTTAAAATCTGTAATTTTACTTTTATTTAAGTAGGTTTTGTTTGAAGTATTGTACTTCACTACATTTTAAATCGCATCCATTACTGAGTAAAAAAAAAAGCGAAACAAAAACATTCTCCAAGTTTTCTATGAACTGGTGCTGCGACTGCGTGCCATTAACGGTCCACCTGATTGGCTCTGGCTTGACTAACTGCAGCACCAGAAGGTGAACAACTGTCACTCATACACACCCAGACAGCAAAGGGGACTTTGTGCACAGACGTGGAGCAGGACAAAGATGGAGAGATGATACTACAACCCCCCGCAACTCACAAAAAAGTAACTAAGTAACTTTTACTCTGAGTACATTGCAAAAGTGCTACTTTTTACTTTTCCTTGAGTACATTTTTACAGCAGTCATTTTACTTCTACTTAAGTAAAATTTATCAAGGTAAGAGTACTCCTACCTTTTTTTTTTGTACTCTTTCCACCCCTTGTTATTTCTGTCAGCACCCAAACCGTTCTGCACATGTGCAGCAGTCCACCATCTTGAACTGCAAGACAAACTATAAAACATTTGTTATATTTTATATCTCCCACAAGTGTGTGTGTGATAGTAATCTTTGGTTTGTGAAGCTCTCAATACTTGCAGTCGGTACAACCGTATTTTGTTTGTCCAGGAAATTTCTCCCTCCAGGCCTCTCTTCTGTAATGTGTGTGTAGAAACCCTTTCGGCCTTCTCCACTCCATTTAAGTTCAGTGCACTTTGTTGTTTGTTTTTGTGTTTAAGATTGCTTATTTCATGGACAAAAACACGTAGTTAGGGTGAGAGAAAGTATATTTTACATTCTTCTGGCTGTTTTCTTGAGACTTCTGGCTGACTAGTCCTGATACTTTTCCAGCAGCACATGACTTTGACGCTTTTTAATGAACACAGTTTTTGGGTATCGCACAGTTAGTGAGATGTGATTCGACCTGCACAGTTACAAGCACTTCCAAGAAGACTTGAAAGTGTTGCAACTGGTGATTAGCAACAGATCCGCTCATGTGGAGGAAAAACACTCAAATAACATCTTTAGGAGTGGAGCAGCCTGGCAGAAAAGTGAAAAAAATGAAAAAAGATTTTGTTCTCCTATTTAAAGACACACTGAATGCTCATAAAAATGCTCACATATTTTGTTTTATTCATGCCTGTCTGGGTTTTGTGTCATTCTCTCAAAGAGTTTTTCTCAAACTAGTTTTTTTCTCAGACCCACTACAAGCCCGCAAATTTATACTATAAAAAATAAAAACTTATTCAGAATTAAACTGGACTGCAGTGGAGAAAATAAAAATGTGTACTAAGTAGAAAGTAAGTAAATTATTACTGAAACGTTACAAGACACACAGATTCATGAGAGTAAAGGAAGCGATTCACACAGCGCAGCCACGCTTTTAATTATTGCTGTGTGATCAAAGCGATGTGACTGCGCGACCGAGAGATATAATAATTTGACAGGGACAGACAGATGGAAAGACAGGTGGATAAACAGAGCGACGGTTTGGATGGACGAACTGGCAGATGAAAAGATAAACAGATGGACAGACAGAAAGGCAGACGAGACTTTAATGCTGCTCATAAAGGCAGAGAGAGAGAGATGGACAGACAGACTTATAAATAGATCAGTGGCTGGACAGATACACAGACTCTCATCTGGATGTTATTCTCTGGAGTGTGTGTGTGTGTGTGTGTGTCTATCAGTGTCATACATCACTTGAGATATTGCTATTTGACACTCATTTCAGACCTGATAAATCGCTCGCCTGAGTTTCAGCAGCTCAGAGAAACAGCAGTGTTCATTCTTTGCCTCTGTTCAGGGCTGCAGCTGTACCTCCCCGCAGGCTCCTGTCAGAGTATTTTATTACTTGGTAGTACTTTGATGTCACTGCCACTGTCATTGTGCTATTGATTGGGCAGCAAATGTCAAGACAGTGGGCCTTACTTATTGCATGCCACACAGAGGTCAGACGGCCACACCGACTCAAAACAGCTGGCAACCTGCAGACTAGTTACAGACCATGATGGACAGTAACTATGAACGTGTGTTATTCTGGTTAGTTTATTCCTGTTTTTATATGGAAACATAAACAAACCAACCACCAGAGACGATGTGAGAGACAACTCAGCCGAGCCGTATCCTCTTATCAGGAACTACAGCTGGTGGCGTCATGCCCGTTCAAACTGAGGTTTCCCCTCAGATTATTTTATGTCTGGATTTGGATTTATTGATTTTGAATATTTCTATTTCATTACAGTTACTTCTTTAAAAATATATGGATGATCATGTTATATTATAAGTCCACCATATTCGAGTTATGTCATTGATCATACCTCAAAAAGTCACTCACACCCTTTCACCGTGGTGTTGGTTTCTTCCTAAAGCTCACACACAGCATAGAGGAGCATGCTGCTGCGCCGTGTTGCCCCGAGGTAGTTTGTAGAGCAAGAATCTCTTTTTCAAACGTTTGAAAATGAAATACTATCAGTTATGCAAACCTCATTGCATTTGAGAATATAGGCACAGTCTGCTTTTCAGGATAGACGGCTAACACCGGCATAAGTTATTAGCCATCCCTCAGTCTGGTTGTTTAGCCCTCTGGCTCGCAGGGGTAGCTACAGGCAGTGCTGGGGAGTAACTAGTTACATGTACCAAAATTACGTCATTTAATTTTAATATGAATGTAATTTTAATCCGTTATAGTTACTGAGAAGAATGTGTAATCAAACTGCAGTTACTTTTGGAAACGTTAATGGTTACAAAGGGGGTCACATCTGAGTATTTTCTGTAAAAAGCTCAGGCTGTATGTTAAATAATATTCATTTTGTTGCTTTACATGTTTTTGAAATCAGGAGGCAGGCGAGCGGCACCATCAACCAGGATGAGGGGGCGTACACTCTCTCGCATACTTGGGATTCACTTCTCCAGAGACCACCCAAGGCGGGGGAGCTCGACGGGCTCTGATAGGTCCGTCGAGTCAGCCAGCTGTTAAATGACACGTCAGCAGCACGTCGGATGACGCTTCTGAGGAAGACTGGAGTCACAGTCGAAACTGACAAGCAGGTAACATCCGTACATCTCTACTTATTTGTCTGAACAAAAGAAAATAAGAGTAATCTATTCAATGAAGACAAAATGAACATTTTTAGTCTAGCTTCTCAGTCTAATTTGTTACTTAATTTTGGACAGGAACATGACCTTGTGGTTTTTATTTAGGTTTCTATCCCAATTTTATTCAAATATTCTAATTTTATATTTTGATGCACATATTTTCAAGTGTTATGTGTTTATAGACAATTTAATTCACTGACAAAAATGAAAATGAAAAAATCAAATGCTCCAAAAAGGGGAGACAAAAAATTTGATAAAGAACTGAATAAGAACCATGACAAAAACACTAATTCTGCTATTTGCCTGTTGTTGCCATTGCAGGTCCTTACAGCAGGTGAGTTGCTTGTCTACAATGTCATAAAGCACGCCTCATTAAAGTACCTCAGAATTTATTTTTACAAATTTTTACAAACTATTAAATGGTCGGGTCTCATCAGCATGTAAAATGGTAAAAAATGCAGCAGTTCAATTCATTCCATGGACTGAATTGAGGAAAGAGTTGATGAAGTACATGTTTAAATTAGCTCTGAACTTGTTGTCCTGGTAGTGTCTAAGACAGCCATTCCCAAACTCAAGAATGCTGGTGGTCCACTTAAAAATTGAGAAATCTTCTGGGGCCCACCCAACCTTAAAATCTCCAATTTGACCAAAATACAAGACTAAACTTCAAGACAAAACTGGCTGCATATAGGTCAGATTAATGAAGAATGACATGGAATTTAATAACCCTATGCCATCAGTTTTGATAACTTTTTGATAGAAATATGTAACTGTGTATATTTTTGATTAATTTCAAAATCATTTACAAAATTGAATACTGAAAACTTTTTTATGTACTTATTGTAAATGACCTCTCACGGCCCACCTGCAGTACCTTAACAGTCCACCTGGGGCCAGGATAATATGATAACCATTTATAAAAAATGTACTCACGGAGCGTACAAGATTGTGGCCACCGGTGCCATTGAACCTAGCCAAGAATGCAAGCAGACAAGCTCACCAGTAACAGTAGTTCACCATGTTGCCAACTGGTGACATTCTTGATAGATTTAGTGACTTTTCAGTTTTTCACTACCACTTAAATTTCGAAATATTTAGTTGTTGAGTTATTCAGGCCATCGAGGAAGGTACACAAAATGTGTGTAGTTACTGAGGAGCTAGTGAGGAATGAATGATGAATGAATGAGGAACAATTGGAAAATAATTACTTAATGAGAAGTTCACGAGTGACTGTGACTGAAGTACGAATGATTCGTTACTGGTAAACAGACTGGAAGGTACTGTATTAATGAATCATTAGGTAAAGATTTGTACCTGGTAACGAATCATTACCAGTGTGAACGCTAAAAGGGATGCCCCAGTAGCGCTCACACTATTACACATGCACACCTGGAAGTTGCACAGTACAACTACAGTCCTAAATGCTACTGAGCAGCTCCACTGGAGCAACTGGAGTTAGGGACCTTGCTGAAGGCCCCTCAGTGGTGGAATACGGGTGTGGCATGCAGTTCCTTACACTTTCACCTCCCAGACTAATCCCGCTGGTCGAGGTTTTGGACTGGTAACCCTCCAGTCACAAGCTTGCTTCTGTATTCTGAATTCAGAGTGTATTAGCCAACTATCTTGCAAAGCAGACTACACTGATATTTCTAATATGCAATGAACTGTGTATAACTGATTGCATTTCATAGTCACACATTTGAAGAAGGAATTTATGCTCTATTAATCACTTCAGTATCAGCACACGCTGCAATGTAGCCTACTCCTCCAGCATATGCAATGGAGTGTAATACATATGACATGATGGTCTATATAATATAAATGGTAATAAAATAAAAATATTAAAAATCCTGAAATCCAAATCAGATACCAAAAATGGGCACGACGCCACTGAACAATAATCATGGCGCACAAACGTCGTTCTCAAGACAGGCCTGGCTGCTTGGCTGCCTTTTTGGTTCTTTTCTTCATTTTGTGT
Organism: Naso minor; assembly: GCA_029874875.1. Lineage (NCBI taxonomy): Eukaryota > Metazoa > Chordata > Actinopteri > Acanthuriformes > Acanthuridae > Naso > Naso minor. The sequence goes on along the minus strand of JAQFJB010000005.1, from coordinate 2,715,190 downwards.
TTTTTTTTTTAATGTTCTCTGGCTTTCCCTCTGACGTCCTACAACTGCTTTGCCTCAACTCTGTGATTCACGGAGGTTCCTGAAAGCAGCATGTAGGCTGCCTGCAGACTGAAGCTGCAGCAGCAGGTAGTTGTCGGGGACAGCTCCGCTAAACAAAAGCAGACAGACAGTCGTCGAACATCAGAGACAAGATATTTTCTTCATGAAATATGATCCAGTTTCACTAAAATTGTTGTTTTGTGTGACACATATTAACGTGCATTGTTTAGTTTTGTTTTTCATAGCCATGGGTCATGGTCAAAGTTACATAGTGTTGCTTTAAGGGACCTTTGACAAATTTGAATCGCTTAGTCCACAATTGTTTGTTCCAATACTTTAATTTCTAGAAAGTCTGTCTCAGATCTCTGTTTTTTGGCATCAGTCTTTAGTTTGTGTACTGCAGCATAAATCCACTGCTTATGAATCTGTGTTTCAAGCATGAAATCATGAAGACAGTTAAAAATACTACTACTTGCAACAAAATAAAAGTTAGGGAAATATCTGATGTTGCTGTAGAAGATGTCTACATTGCTGAGCTGATGATGGAGAGTAATATCACACTGGAAGCCGAGACCATCCTGTCAGTTTTGAATAAGATGACTGAACTCCGAGTGACTGATGCCAATGGATCATCCCATACAGTGACCCTCTTACACAGTGAACTTGTAGCAGGTATTGTGAAGGATTTTTTTCATTTGATCATTATTCAATACATTACTTGTGAAAAGGAATATGATTGAAGTGGAGGTGGTGGTGGTGGGGGTTGGGGGTGAGGTGCATCATAGCTCAACTAAAATTCACGCTTTACATATATGTCTAATACAAACATGACATTTTGAAAAGCCAGGGAGCTCACCACCCACCATAGTAAATATTGCTATTGATCAGTATGGCTATCAATTCCCATGTTGTAAAGTTAAGGTTGAAAGTAAAGTAATTAGTGTGAATGCTGTTTCAGCATTCACACTATTATTCTTCTGTTCTTTATACTTATTATTCTCTTTTCTTCCACCTGTTTTTTGGCCTCTAACTAGTTCCGCATACTTTGTGCTATTAAAACCATTCAACTATCAAACTGTTCGGCTCTTTCAGGACAGGTGTGCTATGACTTTTGGCTTTTTTTAGCTTTTATACTTTTTAAAATATTCAGCTTTTTCCACAAAATTTTGCCCCATTTAAATCCATTGAAAAATCTTCAACTGTTCTTCAAACCCACCCTACTTTGAACTTGTGCTGCTTCCACATAGTTTTAGCTACAGACTTCATTCCAACTTTAAACAAGACAGGAGACTTTCAACTATTTTTCTTGTATTCATATGTTTTTGCTATCTTCTACCGTTTTTGACATATCGCAGTTTTAGTTTCATGCTTGTTTTTGCCCCTCTTCACACTTTATAATGGGTGTGTATTGCGGAATCCTCTGCAGGCTAGAGTGTGTGATGTCTCACAGCAGAGGTCAGACACAGTGAAACATAAAGGACAAATCTCAGAAACAACTCCCAATGAATCCCACAACTTTGACTAAATCACACAACAAACATCAGAAAACAGTAGGAAATTTTGTGCCGGTTCTTGTGATATAAGTTTGGAAGCTGTCAGACTTATACTTTATGATCTGTGAGCCTCAGTTGGAGGCATGCCCCACCCAAATCCTCATTAACTCCAATGTTATTTTGGCTCTGACTCTGTTGTCCAGGACTGAGTGGCGTACTATTTTTAAAACTGCCGTATCTTCTTTATTTGAAGGTTTACGCACACAAATCGCATATGTATTTCTTCAGTACAAGCTTGTGGTGCTCAAAATCACCTCAGTTTAGCCAAATAAGACATAGTTTTGGCAGGAGACTGCTCTGTTTGAGGGGAGCTTTTCTGTGTTTTCAGTCCTACACACAGTGCAGTCAGTGGTAATGCTCATATAGCCTATTTTCTGATCCTGGATGCTGTTACTCCAATAGTACAGTGGTTAAAGCAGCAGACTTCCAACCTGAAAGTCAACAGTTCAATTCCCGCCTCAGCAACTCTTTGAACTCATCAATGCAAATATATGTTTCACTTAACCCTAACCCTTGCTCATATATCTTTATGGATAATCTCATGAAAATTACAACAGATTCTTCAGGCTTTATGAAGACTGTCTCTCTTTCTCTGTCTCTCTGTTTCTTTCTCTCTCTGTCTCGCTCTCTGTCTGTCTTACTCTCTGTCTCTCTTTTTCTTTATATTTCTTTCTCTCCATGTCTCTCTTTCTCTGTCTGTCTCTCTGTTTCCTTCTTTCTTTGTCTCACTCTATGTCTCTCTCTGTCTCACTCTCTCTCTTTCTCTGTCTGTCTCTCTCTGTGTCTCTCTGTCTTTCTCTCTGTCTCTCTTTCTCTGTCTTTCTCTCTCTGTCTGTCTCTCTCTCTTTCTCTTTCCATCTGTCTGTCTCTCTCTCTTTCTCTCTCTGTCTTTCTCTGTCTCTCTTTTTCTGTCTCTTTCTCTCTCTCTATGTCTCTCTTTCTATGTCTGTCTCTCTGTCTGTGTCTGTCTCTCTTTCTCTCTCTCTCTCTCTCTCTCTCTCTCTTACTCTCTCTTTCTCTTTGTCTGTCTCTCTCTTTCTGTGTCTCTCTCTCTTTCTTTCTCCCTCTGCCTTCTCTTTCTCTCTCTCTTTTATGCCCTTTTAACCATTCAGCTTCTTGGTTTTATGCTGGGATATTGCTCTTTCTACCTTTTTACACTTTTACTTTGCATTTCTGCATTTTTTCAGTATGCATTTCAGCTCTCAGCATTCACACAGCATTTTCACCAGGAAATGCAATTTTTCTAGTTAACATTTATAATATGAATAGAAGTGATCATTTCTGTTTCCTTAGATCTGAAGAACTCAGCTTCTGAGACAGTTTAAGCCTCCTTAGAAAGCATACAAACACACAGACCGGTTTTTCCACCTCGTGAGTGCTGGAGCTGCACCCAGTCTGGCTTCAGAGCTTGGAGGTTCATCATCTTTGACATGATCTATGGCCTGTTGTTGTACTCATTGATCGATGCCAATCAAATTTCACGGGCAGGATCGAGAATAGGTACATTATATTTCTATTCCAGAGGCACAATAATCATCATCATCAAATCAGGAACAGGTGATTTTGTCAGTTTCTGCTTCTCCATGTAATCACTTCACAAAGCTCATACGGTTCACAGCTCTCACGCCTGAATGAGGCTATGTGGGACTGGGCGACATGAGCTTAAAATTTAATTGCAATATTTTTAGGCATTTTCTTGATACACAATATATATCTCAATATTTTAAATCTTTATGAATGCTAGAACTGGGAGACAGAATAAAATATTTCAAATTTTGTGACCAAATTCCCTCTGGTGTGACAATAATGTAGAAATGACTATTGGTGCTTTCAAAGATTTGTTAATTATTAGTTATGTGGATGTAAGGACTAACTGGGTAAAGGCAAGTATTGAAACAAGTAGAACTGTCTGATCAGTTTGGGAAATGATGTCGCTTTACTGTAACACAGCCTGTAAAACCAAGGAAAAACACCATTTATTCCAGATCCCAGTATAGCCATATCTACAGTCTCACATCTTGATAATGATAACAACTAAAATGTTTCTCTACCTGAGACCCTACAAACTACATCATACTGAAAAGGACAATTGAATTCTTGAAGCACCTTTGTGCTGAAGTCCAGTCCTTTGCTTGGACTCCAGAGTCAAACCTGATCTTAACACCTTGTTTCATTCTCACGTGAGTCTGAAGCCAGGCTGAGGAGGAAAAACTAAAATGAATGTCAAATCTCTAAATTTCCACAGACTGTTCTGCCGTTGTGAGTTCTTCTCCTGTCATCTGCAGTGTGAAGTTAATGGGCTCTAATGCATGGAGCTGTGCTGCTGTGGGATCGTCCTAGTTTTATCTGTTGCGGTGCACGCTGAGACCAAATGTCTCACCACCTCTACAAACTGATTACTAGAGCAAAATGGTGCTATGTGAAACTGTCCTCAACAATATAAATAAAAATGAACTGGAGGTAACAATTTGTTGCATTTTGGACACAAAATCCTCAAACTGTGTTTCAAGTGTTTTAATGGTCGCTAACAGATAAAAAACATTCAACCATGAAGTACAAGTTGATGTTAATTAAAAAAAACATTAAGGGGAGGGTGTGTGGGAAGAAACACAACTATTTGCATCAAGGAAAAAATGTTAAATGCTTTATAGACAAAAAAGCTATGAACGTTTGTGGCTGTACCTGCTGACCTATGTCTGTCTAAATATAAATGTACTGAAGACCTGAAGTGATGTGTGTGACTCATTTTAGGTGATTCCTTATCCAATAAAATTATTCATCCTCCAATGAAAGATTTAGGCTCTGAAATGCTGTGTTCCCAACCAGGAGCATCAAAATGTTGAAATGATTAAATGTTCATTGACCAGCTGAAGCCTAAAAATAAAAAGTCAGTTTAACTTGATAGGTGGACCATAGAAGAGCTTTGTGCTCAAACTCGTTAACTTCTAGGCAGTCAAACTCCAACTGAAACATTGGCTGAAAACCTTGTTTTTGATGCAGCAGTGTTGTGTTCAGTGACGAGCAGAGCTGTGTATCACGAATAATTGTCTACATTTGAGAAAGGGTCTGGTATAAACTATGGATTGACCTCAGTGTGTCTACATGTGAAACTGTTCCCAGCTGTCTTCTTTATCCTGTGGTTGAGCTGTTTCAAAAGGATCTTCCAGTCTGAGTTACATGGCTGCGGCTGAGAGCATCTTTACTTGTGACTGAGTAAAATGATGGGAGAGTCTCAGTTTTGCATGATAAGTTGTTTGACAGACAACTTGCACTGATGGCAGGAATCGATTACATTAGACCAAGCCCAGTGCCAAACTGCATGGGTGATTCCTGATCCTACGTCATCTGAAGCACTAGCATGATACTGCAGGTTATGTAGGTTTGACTGTTTCTGTTAGAGGTCATCACAGATGAAAAATTACAGATTGTGTAAAACTGGGTTAATGTAATCTTCTAAAATGCCAAAAACAAACTCCACAGCCAAGCATCAAACCTTGAGTCTGAAGGCATTAAATATGAATGTTTGTTTGCTAATATAAATTAAAATCAAACCAACACAAGTGGATTTACAGTCACTTTCTGTCCACTGGTCTCTTGCCTTTGTCCAGTGTTTTATATTTCAGTCCTTCATCTTCCAACATCACTGTGGTGAAATTTACACAACTTGAACATCTTCAGAGGATAAACACTGTGTTCATCTCACGTGTTTGTGATCATATCTGCATACAGATGAACTTAGCTGAAGTGACTTCAGAGAGTGAATGAAAAGAGGCTCCAACACAATCCCAGCCTTCTCCCACAGATGAAAGCGGTCTGTGTGTTAAGGCTGGAGGTGTTTGTGGTTGGATTTGCTCCCTGACCTTTGACCCCCACTGCCATGTGGCTGCAGGCTCACTTTGACAAGTGAAACAAAAGCTTCAAACAGTGAGAGACAGAGTGTCTGTCAGCAGGAGATGCTTGACACAGAGAGAGTCCCTGCTGAGGGTCCATGTTCACACTGTCTGCTTGTGTGTTTAATAAACCAGAGACTGATAACAGAGGACAGAGCTGCCGTTATGTCACAGGCTCATTTGCAAATTAACACTGTGAAGCCTCGACTTCACCATCTTGGTTCTTTGGAGCCAGAAGTGACTGTATTTGGATGAGAGGTGGAACTGCTACCAATCACAACATCTTTTTATTTTCACTTTAAATATTGTACTTCTTACTCCGCTTCATTTACCTCACAAATATATTTTAATTTCACATTTCATTATGAATTTATCAACAAATAAAAGAAACTATGATGATCTAAGCCCTCTCTTCCCTCCCTGGGAACAAGGTTTGCCTCTGCAGGGACTGATTGAGCTCCAGGTGTCATTCATGAGCCTCATTAGCACAGAGAGATTGTGGAGCAGCAATATAAGAGCAGAGAGGCCATGTGCAGTGCACAGCACAAAGCTTCTGTCTACAACCTCCAGTGGGCTGCTGAGGAGACACTGCTATAGCTGAACCTGCTGCCTGGGATTCAAACATGGTGCTCGGACTCTCTTTAAGGTGAGTAACAGACGATGGAGACCACAGTCGCTGAAGTTCCAACTTAATTTAATCTTTGAGGGGAAATGACTTGCTTCTGCTGATGCTCTTACAGGGTTTCAGGGCTCTGTCTGCTGTTATTTAGCAGTGCTGCCTGTTTTCCTGCAACAAAACAAGGTGAGTATTCCTTTAAGTGACTTCTTGTTCTCCTGGTTCTTTTTGTCTCTGTCAAAAGCTTAAAACTTAAGAATCCTGAGTTCACAAGTCAAAGAATCAAACTTAAAACTATGTCTTCTTGTACTTTAACGCATAATCAAATAACTGGAAGACTAGGAGCTTCATTGTTAGGCATGACTCTGAATCCAGAAACTTCCAAAATGCGTAATTTTCACCATTTGAATGTGAATTCTGTGTTCAGACTACAGATATCCCTACACAGCCCCATGGGGCTCCGGTGGTGGAACTGCTCCTGCATCAAACCTTGAGTCCGAAGGCTCCCGTCCTCTGGTGTCCCTGCAGCCTGAAGCAGCCCCTCAGGTGGCAAACTCTCCCACTGGAAACCAGTCCCCATTCAGTCTGGGAGTTCCCAGTTTGGCTGCAGGCTCCTCACCAAGTTATGAACACCACAGGTTTGTGAATTTTGATTCTGGCTCCAACAAACCCTACAGGCCTCCTGCAGTCCCTATGCAGAGTGCAGGAGACGTCAGCCCTCCCGATGGCACTGAGATGAAGACTCCCAGCTTCTCTGAGCAGCCCCAGCCTGCTGTTGGCACCGGAGGAAATTTAAATCTGGGATCAGTCTATGAGGCATCTCCGTTTGCTCTTTCTGGCTTTACACACCCTGCTGAATCTGCTGGGAACACGGCTCCAGGCTCTGACCTTTACGACAGACCCGAAGATGACACCAGTACTGAGATCTATAGCTTTGGTGATGGACCTGTTCCTTATGGAAGTCCATCCAGTGCAGGCTCCCTTGGCTGGGTGAAACAGCCTGCAGGGGGCGCCTCTTTCTATGAGCCGAGCAGCTGGATTCCATCACGTTCTTTCCCAGACTTCAGCGTCTGGGACTCAGACCGTGCGGCACAGCAGAGCGTGAGGGAGATGTCCCCTCTGCCACCTTCATCCTACATCATCCAGTCTAGAAATGGCTACCAGAGAGCAAGAGAGGTTCTGTCCCA
>JAQFJB010000005.1:2343744-2354845 GCA_029874875.1 Naso minor | reverse complement strand
CATATAACATAAACAGAAAAACATAATGATGATGATGATGATGATGATGATGATGATGATGGTGATGATGATAAACAAGTTGTTGTTGATGTTGCAGATGCAGCTCTGTGGCTGTTTGTTTTTTTTCTTCCTGTTGTCCATAACTCTGCTGCATTGCAGTGTCGACGGCTTCAGAGTCCAGCCTGCTCAGGTCAGGACACACACACACACACACACATACACACACACACACACAAAGAGCTCTCATTCAGGCCATTTCATTGGCAGTTGCGGGTATTTTTTATGGAACTAATAGCACAGAATTTAAGTACAGAGGAGAGTAACTAAGTAAATAAAAGTAGAACAACATCAGAATGAAAACTGAAACTGGGAAAGTAACTAAGTACATGTACTCAAAAACTGTGCCAAAGTACACTGTTAAGGCACTTGTACTTACGTATTTGCACGTGATGCTACTTTATTCCTCCAAATCTTAGAAAGAAATGTATTTGTCGTCATTTGAGACATTCAGGCAGGGAGACAGCAGATCAGGCTGTGCCTATCAGACTGTCCTGAGGGCCAAAACAAACGGCACCTCCTCCTGCTGTGGCCCCTGTGCTGATAGAAGATGAAGAAAACAGAATGAGGGCCAACACAAAACTGTGAGCGCTGTGAGCGCTGTGAACACCAACCCGACGCTGTTTTCTCTTTAGTCTGGATGAAATCTGATCGTGTGACTCATCAGGGTGGCGGCTGAATGAGAAGTCAGAACCTGCTGGTCGTCAGGCTTGTGATGTAAGCGATGACTCACAACGTGAAGTCTGACCTGATGTATGAAAACAGACAAGGTGGAGGCATGGAGCAGGGAGGCCCTCATCGGCTGAGGTCAATATTTTCAGTGCAGAGACTCCCTCACAGAAAATAAGATGTGGAGACGCAGGAGATGTTATGTCGGCCATGTTAGTTTCACAGGCATGATGCTGAGTGCGTGCATGTGTGTGTGTGTGTGTGTGTGTGCACTTCACCACTGAAGCAGCAGAAGATGTAACTGATCTCACTATGAGCTGCTCTGGTGCTTTCAACTTTGTCACATGATCCTCCTCTCAGTTGACATGGAGATGTAGACGCTCAAATTTCCATTTTTCTGAGTTTTTAAATAATGTTTTATTCGTGTTAGCGTAAAATTTCAGACCGATGAGGTTTATGGACAAATGTCAGTGCATATTCACATCCCGTCCTTGTGTTCCAGCATGTAGACCAGCCCGTGTCCAGGTGCTCAGCCTGTCTTCAGCCTCGTCCCAGAGGGGCGAAGACAGGGGAGGAGCTGACGGCGAAGCTGCTCCGATGGGACGACATGGCGAGGATGGAAAATGATGTTATGGAGCCAAAGAGGAAGAGGAGTTTCCCCGGCAACAATGCCCCGCTGGACCGCCTGTCAGTCAGCGCCATGGAAACCAAACAGGGAACAAACAAGCAGAGGTAGGAAAGCGGAGCCTGAAGTGACTTCCATCGCTCTGTCTGAGATTAAAGTCATCTAAAAGGACTCAGTTGTACTGACGGGGCGTTTTTAGTGTCAGTTTGGGAGATGAGTGACATGACCTTAAAGTCAGTCTGTGGTGCTGAGCGGCGTCGAGCGTCCACACAGCTTTTGTTTGCTTCACTGCGGCACTTTGATCTTTATTTCTGCATCATTTGTTTGAGGATTCAGTTTGTCAGTTTTTTGTATCTGTGGGAATTCTTTTTCCTGTCAAACTCGAATGAGACATGTTAGTTTGTCCAACAAGTGTCCCCAATACAGACACAGCAACAGCACCATCTGCTGTCATCCTTGCTGTGATGTCGATCCTCATGTTTATCTTAGTATTGTTTTATTGAAGAACAATTAGAACCCTGATGGATGGATTTTTAAATGGAAAGGAAGTGATTACAACATGAAAATGTGAAAAAAATAGAAAACTTCATAAGCTCAAATGTCACTGCTGTCGGTTCTGCTTGTGTTATTGTTAAATTTAAGAACTATTTTGTGGTGATTTGTCTCTTGTCTCTTGAATTTTCATCTTCTGAACTTTTTATCTTTACAGCAAAGTTGTGGAGTCGCCGCGGCGACAAGCCAATCCACCTCCCATCGACAGGATTGGAATGAGTCGTCTACCAAACAGTCGAGGATAGACCACACCCCTTATCTCTAACAGCCCGCCCCCACTCCACACTGTCATCCTGTTCCTGTGGACAGGTATGGCACTGCATTCTCCTTCTGGCATTAATAGGCTGAAAAACATCAAGAAGACCCTAAAAATCCTTTGAACACGTCACTGACGACATTTTCTCTCTGCAGAGTAAGCAGCACACATGCATGAAGCAGCCAATCACCAATCGCCAGTCACCTGCTGAGCCACGCCTTCACCTTACCTGGACTCCCTGACACAGCATTGAACGTTTACTGATGGTGCATTCAGGTGCTGCTTGATAAATTTTCCACTCCTGTCTGAGGACCAAAGCTATGGCTCATGTGGTTTGTCAGAGCAGCAGAAAAAAAGTCTTTAAAAAGACAAAAAACAAAACAAAACTTCAGACTGATTTCAATCACACTTAAAGAAAAAAATTTGAATCTGCTTTTAACTGTGTGCAGCAAGACACATTTTGTCCTGTCAGGATTCATTATTTCAAATCATTCTAATCAACATTTTTCTGTGTCAATGACCAAGCTTGATATTTATTTCAGAAATCTGAACTTATTTATATTAGATGTTTTTTTGTTGATGTGATCAAAATGATTTAATATTCTGAACAGTTCTGACATCAAATCTCATCACATTGACACGTAGCATCGAAAACTGTGAAGCATATAAAGTCCGTTAAGATTCAAACAGTGTTGAATTCTTTTGCCAGTTTCTCACTTAAATCAGTCTGTTTTCCTGAATTTATTTTTCAAACTTTAAATTCATGTTGAAGGTTTACAGTGTAACTGCTCTGATGGCCTATAAACACATGAGACAGGTCTTCATACTAGGGTTAGCCGTTAGCAAGAGCTAACATGACTTTTAGATGAACTTTAAATCCACATGAGAAGCCTCATGATGTCTGTCAGAGCACAGAAAGACTAAAGGAGCACATCGGCCATCCAGACTGGAGCCAAACAAGTGTTACATGGTGCACCTTTAATCTGCTGTCACATGATGAGGAATATGTAAATGAAAAAACTGATATTTTTTTTGTTGTCAAGCTCGCCTTTTGTGCTAAAACTTCACAGCCGATGTGTTCTGATTTTTTTGGCATCACCTGAATGCATCATCACTCCCCTCCTCCTGCCTGTGACTGGAGGCGACTGCCGCTATGACGCCGAAACCGATCACGTGACACGACTTGACTGCAGTAGAGTTTTTGCTTCATAGTGTTTTTTTCCAGCAGTGCAGCAGGTCTGTTTAGAGCAGGACAACACGCTGACAGACGTTTCCATGACGACCTGACATCAGCGCGGTCACACTGTGATCATCTAAGAACTTTTGTAAGAGACCACATGACAGTTTGCTCCTGAAGCCACAGTCAAAGAGTCCAATGTCTTCTTCATGAACTGTAATTCATCCAAGGTTCCCTTTGAGCAGCTTTTAGTGGTCATTAAAGGAACAGCATCTGAAAGCTCAAAGAGACGATTTATCATGACTTCAAGGTCCAACTATACCAAAATTGCATTGTAGTTGAGATGGAAATGAAGCTCAAGTCTGTTAACAAAGCATCAGGCTGTGCTTAGCGTAGCTTAGCATGGAGTCTGGACACAGCTAAATTTCGCTGATGACCACGCTGTATCTTTATGTTTGCAGTTTTTATGCTAAGCTAGGCTAAATGCATCCAGACATGAGATCTGTATCGATCTCAGGCTTGTTTTCTAAACTGCCTACTGCACACTGCATGTACTATACACTGCATACTACATGTAGGCTACTACATACTGCTCAAACTGCATACCAAAGGAACAGTCAGTATGCCATCTGTTTACACTGCAGTACACGGGCAGGTTATCCAGAATGCACTTCACACAACTCCGCAGCAAGCTTCCTTTTTTTCCCCTACAAATGTCCAGCTGGTTTTGGTAGTGAGGTTGCAGCACACTGCAATGTGGGAAACAGTAGGCGTGATGCCAGATGCATACTGGGGATTTCCTGCAAATCAGTTGCCCTATACATGCAGGAGTTTCTCAGCACTGCAGATTTGTTTGTGTTAACATACAGCATACTACATACTACTTTTTGTCCAAAACAGTATGTACTGCTAGTATAGTAAGTGGTTTCAAAAACAGCCTATGATCTTACTCTCAGACAAAGAAAATAAACCTAAAATACTGATCCATTCCCAGAAGGATCCTTTGGCATCACAGAGCTGCACCAATCCAATCCAATCTGCAGATTTATTACTGACACAGCAAAACTGGCTGTACTTTAGACTACTACACTATGGTGCCACAATACACAACACACCCTGCAACAGCCTATAAAACCATAGTATACTTCATTGATACTACTCACTTACATGAAGATGGTGTTTCACACGTGGGTCACATACAGACACCTGTTTTCAATCCAATTTGAGGTTCTGGATAAAATGTGAAGTAGTACGTTCACTCACACATGCTTTCTGACAGTGATGGTTGTTTCTTGCGTCCAACTGTGGGCTTTGTAGGGACCAAATGTTTAAACTTGAATGCACTGAGGATGAGAGGATGACACAGTCCCTATTCACAACAGCTTTAACATACTCAATCTGTGTAACAAAATAAAAGAGACTAAGAAAAAGCAGCCCAGAGCGTCCCTCTGCAGCTGATCTGCACAGTTGCTCCTTCACACCCTCTCTGTCTGTCTTTCCCCTGGGATGAGGAGGAATTTCCTGTGAAAAGGAACGATGACTTTTCCATACACTTGGCGAGAGAGACACACAGACAGAGAAGGAGAAGAAAACAACATCAGATGGTGACCTTGGTCGACCTCACGCAGCCACCAGTGAGAATATTCCGGCAAACTGCATCAGAGCAGCTGATACAGATGTAACCAGTGCATTGAGTCTGATGTTTACAAGATCATTGCAGAGCTTCCAGAGGAAGCACGGAGGACCCACATGGTCTCTTAATGCTTAATGCAAGTCAGCTTGTGCCTGCCTGGAAATGTAGATGCACGATTCCCACAACAGTCATGTGTTAAGGTGTCCCTGAGCAAAACACTGCACATAGTTGTGGAAGATCCAAACTTATTATTCATATCACTTTGACTGTGACTGTAATAAATGGCTGCTATATTCAGAGCAAAGTGGACATCTGTCTCTGCGGTGGATTCTACAGGAAAACTCATGGACTGAAATCTTCCTCTGAAAATCATGAATGTGTAAACTGATTTCATGGCAATCTGCCTCTTATATTTAATGATATTTCCTGTGTAAGGGTGGATTTAAAAGGTCTGAATGTGAGAAATGATACAAAAAGATCAACTGCAGACTATTAATGTGTGTAACTATGAGTAAGATATTTATCAGCACAAACGTCCTACATAAAAATGTTTGGAGGTTTTGTACGGGTTTGTGCCTTTGAGTAACATGAGAGAGATTTAAAGAAAAGTAAGAAGAACAACTAGCTAGTGTCTCATAGTAGCAGAGAGAAAAAGTTGCGAGCAACATGTGTGGCTTTGTAGTGGTTGTGAAACAGGGCCGCAGGATTTTGAAAAAATATCTAATTGCGATTACTTGGACTGATATTGTGATTGCAATGTGAATTGCGATATAAGGGGAAAATAGAATTTAAAATCTTTGTACTCATTTTCATTAAAAATGATACTGAAATTATTATAATGTGATTATTGCAGTGATCTTTGCCAAACGATGATGATGTTTACTTAAGTCTGTGGAATGTGATGTGTGGGCCAAGACAAGTCTGCAGCACCACAATATTTGAATTAAATGTCATTTTTGACACATATTTCTCTTTTAATTTAATTGTGCCTAGATGCGTTTTGAAAATTACAGTGGGCCATACTGTGATATCGATTACTTGTAATCATTTGTAAACATTTGCTCACAGGTGTGGCCTATAGTAGGGCCTGACTGATATATCTACTTACCGATATTGGTCTATTGCAGATATGTCTGTTTATATCGGTATTGGCGTATTTGTTCTCCAACAAGTGCCAATATTAAAACAGTTTTTTAAGGCTGAGAAAAATACTTGGACTAGTGATTTTAAATGGCGTAATCACGTAATTCGTCCAGCAGAGGGTGGTCCCTTATTTAATTGGTAATTAGTGAGGTATTTACTGTTTGGTGCAATGATGTGTGGCATAAATTGTGTTAGATATCCTGCCTCCATTACATGTCTTTGTTACACATATTTGATAACCACATTCAAAATAGTACATATAGAATATCAGCCAATATATCACATGTCAGAATTTTCTTACTCCCAAACACTGTTATCAGCATCTGCCCCAGAAAATCCCATATCGGTCAGGCCCTAGCCTATAGCCTTCTAAGATTAACTCACCAAACTGAAAACCTATCCTATTTAGAGCATGGTGGCTTTTAATTTCAGATTCTGCAAATAAACACTATTTTTTTGTATGTTTACACCTTAGTGGGATTTCCCTGATGATTACAAATTCTACTGGTGATAACCAGCTGCTCAAATTGCATCAATGTGAAGAAAAGAACAGCACCTTCAACAACTTGAACACAATGAACAGAAAATGCATAAAGACAATGCCACACTGCTTGACTGGCATTTGTCGGATCATTGGACAGTGCAGAGCAGAAACACCATGATGAGATGGAATTAGCACTGATCACCAGTGAAGGATACTGGATCAGAAAACCAGGACCCGGCAGATCTCAGATGTGATGCTCAGGCTGACTGGCTGGCTGGATACTGTCCGAGCAGCCTTTAGTTGAAGTAGGGCAGTAGGGATTTTTATACTCCAGTTAACCCATAACACGACCGCGAGATACAGATTTCTGCCCCACTTTGCTGCACGCAACTGTCTCATAGAGGTGGGATGTCTCAAGCCTGTCCAAGTGATTACACTTCAGCAACGACAACAGAATGCTTTATCACCAGCGATTGTGAGTACATTTGTTCAAAAACAAGGTATTAAACGATTGAAACATTTTTGTTTCTTCATGTGCTCTTGCACATTGGTATAAGTATTAAAAATCAATGCATAAGTAAAAAAAAAACCAACAACAGTCTTGTCATTTAACCATCTATTTTCTGTACTCATCCATCCATCCATCCATCCATTATCTGTAATGGCTTATCTTTTGCAGAAAGGCAGGGGGGTTGGAGCCAATCCCAGCTGAAACTGGGCGAGGGTAAGGTACACCCTGGACAGATCACCATTCACATCTACAAGAACTGAGAGTCACAAACTAACCTACCCTACATGTCTTTGGACTATGGGAGGAAGCCGAAACACCTGAAGCACCTGAAAGGAACCCACGCAAACCGAGGAAAACATGCAAATTCCACACAGAGAGTCGAGGCTCAAACTCAAAATAATATCTGTGCTGATTTTTCACAATTGAGAAATAAGATTTGGTAGTATTCGTAGCTTTCAGTCATATGATTCATGCTTAGCCCTTGCGGGCAAAACATTTGCTGGACATGGCAGCTAACAGTGGACACTCAACTGAGCTACAGCACAGACAGACTGGTAAATTTCACATCTATTTCAAGACAGGAATATTTAGATCACCTCTCAGTGGAAGAAATGAAAAGATATGTGAGCAAACTGCAAGTTTTAGGCACATGCGAGCCATATACAGCACCTGCCAGACTTTTTTAACCGCTACAAACCACTACAAGCTCCACTTTTGGCGATGCTTACATATATCTTGTAGAGAAACCTTCGCCTTACACTGTTGCCAGGATGAAAGCGTAAAAAAATACAGTTATATGTAATGTCATTCTGAATGGACCTATAATGCTGCCGTTTGGGAGGTGAAAGACGAGCAATTCTTCATTGTAAAAGCAAAGGTTAAGTACTAAATTAGCTTATGTTAACTCTTCCTAATGAGACTGGATGCCGAAACATGTCAAAGTAATAGTTTTTAATCATGTTCTACCTTTAAAACCTGCCAGTTTAACAAAGTTACTGTAACATTTCTTCCAAAGACGATTGCCTTGGTTTCTTCCTGTTTTTCCAGATTTGTTCATGCCCTTCAGTAAACACCACCATCTTTTTTTGTACTATTTCTAGATTGAAGAAGCTCTCCTGTTTTATGGGGTTTTTTTTGCCAACGATAATGTTGCCTACCTACCAAACGTTGGTCTGGGGGTCGTCAATTTCAGGGTCACCGTAGTCAGCATTCAGGGGCAGTATGACGTAAATCTACTCAAAAAAATGTTTTGTCAAATGTCAGACAGGTTAACTATTCCTACAATTCCAATGACAAGCCATTGGCAGCATGGGCTGCTGTGGAGAGGGAAGGATTGGTGCGATTCTGCCACTGCAATTGTATGACAAGGTTAGGAGAAGTGTGTTCACATGTAACGTTAGATGCTATACTCTACGCTTTGCTATTAGCTGATAACAAACTGAGTGGCACTACATGCACTGATAAGGCCTGTGTCTGGAACAACTGTCTGGCATTTTGGCTTAACGGCAGCAGAGCGGCCACTGCAGAAGGACCTCTCTTTTGCCCACCACCAGGCGGGCAAAGTCACGTGAAAGCTTTGAATTGTGTGATGCAGCTCAGTTTCCACTGCTTGGCACAACTGATCAAAACTTAATCAAAATGGCAAAATGGCCGGTTGCCATTTTTTAATTGCAGGGAGGCACAGTTATGTAAAGGAACAAATGTGTGTTTCAAAATACAATTTAATTTATTAACAGTTTTTTAAGAGTTGTCCTGGCCAACACATCATATTCTACAGACCAACGAAAACATCTTTGCCTGGTACAGACCCCTGCATAAATCACACAATAATCTTTTTGATATGTTTTTCAATGAAAATGAGAACAATGCTGTAAAAAGGATCATTCCCTCTTATATCATAAATCACATCACAAGCGCAACAGCAGTCCAAACGACCACAATTATCTTTTTTAAAATTGTGCAACTCTACTCTGAATGCTGGCTAAAATTAGTTTGTGTGTGTGTGTGTGTGTGTGTGTGTGTGTGTGTTTTCAAGACAAAAATATCTCTAAACTGAGACATGTTGAGATGGCCAACTGTTACTAGCTCATTCGTTTGAAGACTGACTCATGTTACGCTACAGTGGGGTCATGGTCCAGTGCAGCCATGCCTGTGTGTCTAACTAGTTGAATTCTAGAGTGAAAAATAAACAAATAAATAAACCGGGGACTACTGAGTATCTTTGCAGAACTCTTTATTTACTAATTAATTAGTTAATTTGTGCTAAAACATTCTGGCCAGGGGAAAATGCATTATTATCGCATTATTATGCCAGTATTAAGTACAGCAATAATCATTCCTAGAACTATCAGTCTCTGGGATCTAGGTTGGTCCGTGGATCCGTGATGTCAGTGCAATGTCCCATGAGTGTTTTAGTGCAACATTGGCACAAAATGCCAATATTGGATCAGATTTGTCCCAACTCTAAATATTTCTACCAAAAATCCTCCTGAAACTCCCAATTTTGTGTCAGAGGAGTCCACCAGCAAGGAGACGTGGCAGTTAGACAGGTTTACTCAAGAAGCCAGACAGTGGAAGAGACTACCTTGTACAGCAGGAGGACAAGACAGTGAGACAGGTTGAGCAGCAGGGAGACAGCCAGACAGACAGATGGCGGGCCTGCATGTCTGATGATGCTGAATTTTAAATGACTTTTAAGCGAGGCTGGAGGCAAAACTCTGACCTGGCTTTGACATTAAAACAGCACACAATCACAGCATCACATTTATGGAGTCGTATCAGTACAAGAAATGCTTTGGAATAAACTCCACATTTTGTAAGTCAGTCGTGTGGCAGCTGCGGGGGAACACGCCCATGGCTGTGTAATGCAATATGAATGCCACGCCTTGCTTGTGTCAGCTCAGCACGCCTGGCCTCCGAGCTGCTGCGCTGAACGCAAATATGCCGCCTGGAAAGGCGCTGTCAGCCGGCTGCCGCTGCCCGGCGAACCTGCGCATCCAGGCCGGGAGTGTGAGCTCTGTAGGCCCTGCGGCGATTAATACAGCACGGCAGAAACGGCGCACAATAAAAAAAAACGGCGTTAACGGGCACAAATCCACCCAATACGTGCAAAGGCAGTCACCGCTGAAATGCATTTCACCAGCTGAAGTGAATCAAAGCCCCTTTTTCTGTGGAGCCAGTCGTTTTCTGTCACCCCCCACCCCGTCTCCTTTCTCTGCATACACATGCAGCCACTGATGGGATTAATTGGTTTTTAATCCGGCGGATGTTAATTAAAAGCTCCGCTCTTCGTTTGCCTCACGATAAAGCTCCGGTGTCGTGATTTTAGCAGCGAAGGCTTTTCTTTCAAATATGAAACAGAGCGCAGAGAAGAGAATGCGATGTGAATGTGGTGGGATAGAGATGCGTTAGGGTGAAGGGGAATTGGGCTACTTACTGTGCGGATCCCGGGAGATTTCTGGGAGAAAAAACCGCAGGCACCAGCGGGAAGACAGAAGAGAGGAGTCCGGTGGGAAACCCCGCGGTGTGACGGCCAAGGCTTCGTCGGGATTTCTGCCGGTTTAGTCCCGGTTTTCACCGACTCCCCTTTCCCAGATTTCCCAGATTTCCCCGATTTCCCCTGCTGCCACACTGAATCCCAACACCGCTAACAGGAGCATCAAGGCAGAGGCACGCAAAAGGGAAGACTCCAGGGCGTGACTTTCAAAATAAAACTTCACAGCTGTATGAGAGCATAACTGTTTAGAGAAAAAAAAAATTAACCAATAAAACAAAAGAAAAAAAATAAACTCTTACTCGTCAATATATGTAGGCCTACAGGACTGAAGTGTGAACCCGTAAAATCTTCAAATAAACGCAATTTCAGTTTACTTGTATTAATTGTTAATTGTAGGTCTAGATTTTATGATAATGTAATTCAATTCTAAATTTATTAATGTTAGATTTCTTTGCATTTCCATTCCATTTATCACCAGTCAAGCTCAGTTTCTGTTGT
>JAQFJB010000005.1:2303013-2319595 GCA_029874875.1 Naso minor | reverse complement strand
AGCATGGACCCAGCAGACAATTCCACTCCTCGCTTGGTGATACTTTTTGAATATTTTGCATTTCTGGCTTCCAAGTCTGTTAATGCATCAAAATCTGAAAAACTGTCAAGCCACCAAACAGCTAGCTTTAAACCTAAGATGGATCCTGAGCTGGCTGGTCTCAAACTTGATGACTCCAGTGACAGGTTCCAGGAGTCTCCTTTCTGGGGGACTCGTCTGGCATTCAAAAGAGCCCACAAGAAAAGGCGTAGCTCCCAAAGACACAGAAGCTCGATGTTTTCACCATTCTCAAACCCTTCAGCCTCACTGCAGCCCAGCTTTCCAGAGCCTCAACTGCCCAGCCTTCCAGAGCCTCTTCTGCCCAGCCACTCAGAGCCTCAGCTCCCTAGTGCTCCAGAGTCAGAGTTCCCACTGCCCAACGTCCCAGTGTACCAGCCTGCAGCCCAGCCAACTCCAGTTTCCTCATCTCTGCTTGAGGACCTGCCGACTCCTGTTTTCCAGTCGGAGGACCTGCCGACTGCCATTCTTCAGTCGGAGGCCCTGCCAGCTTCTGTTTTCTGGTCAGAGGTCCTGCTGGCTCCCATTCCTGCTCCACGGCTGGCTCCCGTTCTTGCTCCCCGTCCTGCTCCATGGCTGGCTCCTGTTCTTGCCCCCTGTCCTGCTCCTCGCTCCCACCTGGTCGACCCCTAGACCTGCTCAGCCCTTGTGCCCTGCAATCTGGTTCCCCTCCTGATAAGCTTTGCCCCTCTCCTCTGGCCTCTGGTCACTCTCTGGACTTTGCCTCGCCCACTGCCCCTGCCTCCTCCATTTGGGTCCATACTTTGCTACCTCGTGACACTTCTTTTCAGGACATGGAATATCAGCAACTTGCAACATGCAATCTTTCAGAAACTGCCCTTCAGAGAATGGCTTTCCTGCTTTGGCGATTTAATTCACTAACCATGTAACTTGCTTCAACTGCAACATCAGCGTCCTGACTGGCTTTGTGGAAAAGTTCTTGCTGGAATAGTAGTCCTCTTTGTAGCTGCTTGGCTTGTTTTTTTCAGTTATCTTTCTTGTAGTTCTTATGATGCTCTGTGTTTAGTCGAATAATGATACTTGAGATTATATTCCTTAAGAATGTGAGTTTCTCCTTATATATAAGGCAGATTGCATTTCCTCCGAACTCAACAAAAAAAACTGCAATGTCCATCTTTCTTGAATTTACCTGTGTTCATCATCCACTGTGCTTGTCATCCACTTTTCTTTTAAGTTTGGAGAGTGATGTCTCCTGCTTGTTCTTCTCTTCTACTGCTACTACTAACACTTTTTCTTCTTCTCCTGCTTCTTCTTCGCATTGTCTGCTCTAAAGCTCCACACCGGACGGCTCAGGAGCTGTGCTCTTCCTGTTCTCTTCAAAAACTGCACTTCCTTTGCAATTATTTTGCATTTTGAAAAATGTGTTTTTTTTTCTTTTTTAATAGAATTGTTTTTTATTATTTAAATTGCACAAGAAATGGTTGTCTTAATAGTCGTGGAAAAAAATAAAATAAATAACCTCAAGGGCCGAGTTAAATTATATATTTGACATCAAGTTACAGGCCGGAAGTAGGGGAGGCATGGGCTGGAAGTGGCCCACGGGCCAGGAGTTTGGGACCTCTGGTTTAAATACAAACTGGAGGAGGATGACAGTCTGGGAATGGGTCAAGAGCAAAATACTGGAAGCACATCCAGCTGAAACAGAGCAGGTAATCA
Source organism: Naso minor (assembly GCA_029874875.1). Lineage (NCBI taxonomy): Eukaryota > Metazoa > Chordata > Actinopteri > Acanthuriformes > Acanthuridae > Naso > Naso minor. The sequence goes on along the minus strand of JAQFJB010000005.1, from coordinate 2,317,861 downwards.
TTATGAATTTGAAATGAAATTAGACTTTTAATCATCAACTACTCTTCTCCATCATGTGAAATCCTGTTTTACTCAGAGTCCTTTGTCTTGTCTAATTGTGCTTACTTGCAGCTGACAGATGCAGAGCGGGGCAATGATGGAGAGAGGGATGTGGGGACAGTCTAGCTAGGCCAAGAAGAGAGAGGGAACTCGGGGTAGGAGAGCTAGAAAGAGAGTGTACCAGTAAGTACAACATTAGAAGAAATTCTGGAACTACTGCATACCTGTTATGATTGTCTTAATAATTTTTTGTGTTCTTTGTTTTGATTTTCATCTCAGACATAAACTTTATAAATAGCTAAGCTACAGGTATATTTTTCTTCTTTTTTTCTCTCAGCTTCAAACCTGCAAGAAAGCCAAGATGACTTCATTGGAGGGGGTTTTCAAGATCTAGCCTGTGGTCCAACAGACCCATGAGCCAGCCCTGTGTCTGAGCTTCAGCAGTTTCCGAACATTACATTCTTTAACTGGAGCGAGCTAGTAAGCTGCTATTAATCGTACATTAGCCATGTTAACTGTTGTTATATTATTTATTAATTGGATGCTGACTACACACATAAACATGTTTTGAACTAACAAAGACAAAACAAAGAAATAAAAATGTCACATGACACTGCGGATCACAAAAAAAGGAGAGGGCATTTCATAATTTGGGAGCAATTGCTTGAGAAACTTGGTCAATCTTGAATAACAAAATGAGTGCGGGGAACTGACATTAGTAATTGATCATAGGTCTTTAAAGCCCGACTAGGTGTGCAAGGTTGAAGGAGGTCAGTGATGTATACTGGACTTTAAAAGTCAGCAGCAATACTTAAAAATGGACTCAGAATTATACTCTTAGCGAGTGCAAGAGGGGCAGGATGGGTTAAAAGCCAAGTAGCTGCATTTTGGATAGTTTGGAAACAGACCAAACAAGATTTATTAAAAGAGCATAGGCTAATCTAAACAGTTAATAAAAGTTAATAATAGTTAATAAAAGCATGAATGATCATTTCTTATTCAGCCTCGGACACATTCACTCATTCATTCATTCATTATCTGTAATGGCTTATCCATTGCAGGGTTGCAGTGGGGCTGGAGCCAATCCCAGCTGTCAATGGGCGAGGGTAGGGTACACCCTGGACAAGTTGCCACTTGCCAGTTTCTTTACAGGGCTGACATATAGACATTTATGCTCATTCACATTACCTGCAATTTAGATTCACCAGTTAACCTAAACTGCATGTCTTTGGACTGTGGGAGGAAGCTGGAGGGAACCCATGCGGGCATGGGGAGAACATGCAAACTCCATACAGAAAGGCCCTACCCCAGCTGGGTAACCAACCTAGGACTTTCTTTCTGCGAGGCAATAGTGCTAACCGCTAAGCCACTGTGCTGCCCCACAACTGACCTTAATTTGGAAATGTTCCTAAGTTTTAAGACTGTTCATGACTGAGTGAGCAGGCTGGCATGATATCAAAAGATAGCGCTTGGTCAAATATGACACCTATATCATGAAGTTTGTGCTGTACGTGATTGCTTAAAGACCTGATACAGAACATCACAACAGACATCATGTCGTCTGGGACAACAAGAAGGTTTCTGTCTTTTCACTATTTAGTTGAAGGAAATTGTCAGGCATCCAATTTTGTAATGACCTCCAGACAATCATTAAAAACAGAAAGTTTGTGTACCTCTTCAGGTTGAAATGACCAATATCATTGAATGTCATATGCATAGAAATGATAAGAAATGCCTTTGAAATGACCAATAATGCAACCTAGAGGTAACATGTAAAGGGCAAATAACACAGAGCCGAGGACAGAACCCTGTGGGACACCACAGGACAAAGGTGCTGGGTCAGACATGAGCTGACCTACAGACAGAAAAAATTCTGTCAAATATAATTTTAAAAAGTCTAATGCAGACCAAGAAATACCATAGTGGTATAGCCTACTTAAGAGGATTCCATTATCAACAGTATCAACTGGCAGAAAGCATTCTCCATCACCTGCTGCCACCAAGATGCCATTAGTGACTTTAACCAAGGCCGTTTCAGTGGAGTAATGCTTCTGAATTTGCGAGTCAATTTCATAAAAAAGACATCTGGTGTGCACAGCCTTTACTCTTTAACAATTTTGCTGCCTTGCAATAGTTGGGATGACCTATGAGGCTTATCCCTTGAGGATGCACATGAAAATGCCAAGGCAGTCCACTGTCATAAAAAATTCTTCATTAAATATTTGAATTAGGCTACTTTTTATTCTTAAAGTTGCCTTATTACAGTAGCCTACTTGACTATAACACAACTGAATAGCAACATGGTCGTCGTTACGGGGCTGTGGTGTTACAGAGTTGCTGACCCAAAGCTTGATTCTGTACATCCCTCATTATAATCACAAAGATGCCCTTGGGAATGACTGTACCCCATTTTTAGAGCTGCTCAGAGGTCAACAAAACAGCTTCTTGCTGAACATGTAAGTTCCACTAATAACATGCCCAGACCAAATTAAGTTAAAAGTGAGAATGCTTGAGAGCAGTCTGAATATGCAGTATAAAAGGGAGAGGTTAATATCATAGAAAGAGAAGAGGGAGGGGAAAAGAAGGAAGGGAAGGGATAAATGATTATCTCAGAGATCTATAGTCAGAAGGTTGCCAGAAGCTTAGCATCTTCTCTCCTCTGTTTCTCACCAATAATGGCACAAGAGGGAGTTGAACTTTGCTTTCCGCAGCTATTTAATGCCTCCTGTAGGAAGCAGAAGCCTCTATACTATAGAGCTGTACTTCCTTTCATTATGCTCTCCTGCATCTCTCTTCTTACTGCAACTCTAAACCTCCTGGTCATTATCTCAATCTCCCACTTCAGGTACATAATCCTCACAGCATACATGAAAATGTTCGCTCTTTGCATTTACAGGATGAAGTAGCTTCAGCTTTGCGCATGTGCTATTTCAGAGGTCATACTGGTTTATTATTTTGATGTATTATGGCCTTTATCATTTCTGCTTGTATGGCCACTGCTCATTATATAGTGATGTAGATGTTCACAATGATGGTATCCTCTCACTGCAGGCAGCTCCACACCCCTACGAACATCCTGCTCCTCTCTCTTGCTGTCTCAGATTTTCTTGTGGGCTTTCTGCTCATGCCACTTGAAATACTCCTGACAGAGACTTGCTGGATTCTGGGTGACCTCATGTGTGTTTTGTATTATCTGTTACCTGTCATCGTAATCTGTGCTTCTGTGGGAAACATGATACTCATATCTGTTGACCGTTACGTGGCCATTTGTGACCCTCTGCATTACTCAGTCAAAATCACTCAAAAAGTTGTTACCACATGCGTTTTACTATGTTGGACTTGTTCTGTTTTTTATAGCATTGTTCTCCTATATGATAACCTGAAGCACCCGGGCAGGTATAACACCTGCATTGGTGAATGTATGGTCCTCATGAATGGAACTGTTGATATGGTTGTCGCCTTTATTATTCCAATTACCATTATCATAGTTCTGAATATGAGAGTATTTGTGGTTGCTGTGCATCAGGCTCATATCGTGAAATTACACATTGCAACTGTCTCACTCAAGCATTCAAAGACCGTGAAAGTTAAGAAATCAGAGAGACACAAAGCCAAGATGCTTGGTATTCTTGTAGTTGTCTTCCTGATCTGTTACTTCCCTTATTACTGTGTCACTCCAACAGGCCATGACATCTTGATTGGTTCTTCAAAGGAGGCCATTATGACTTTACTGATGTATTTTAACTCCTGTCTAAACCCCATCATCTATGCCATTTTCTACCCCTGGTTTAAAAAAGCTATTAAACTTATTGTTACATTTCAAATACTGCAGCCTGGCTCACAAAACATAAACATACTCTAAATAGACACTGTAGTTCAGTATAAAAGCTGTTGTCCATATGATTATCTTTGTGTATTTTTGCATGGGCTACATGAATATAAATGTGTAACTTCAAAAACAATTCTCTAGTTTTATTACAAGTTTTTCAAAACTAGAGATTATTGACCTGAAGGAGTATCTTTTGTGTCTGTTGATGTTTACAATGTGTAGTGGGAGCTTTTTTTTTTTTTTTAACTTATTGTTGTTGTTGATAACAGCATTTGTAGGCTCCCTTTTTCTGAGCCAGAGACACAGTACATTAATTTTAATAGAATTTAATTCTTAAAAGGATTTGACTGATTTTCTAAGGATCTTTCTCCAAAATATCATTAAAGCAACAACATGAAAGACTTATTGTTTTTTTGTGATTTGGCAACCTACAGTTTGTTCGTGCAATTATTTTTCAAACCAATGTCATACTATGGACAGCTGTACATGTGAATGTTATAATTATATTACTTACGATCTCAACTGACGTTATTGTAACTCTTTTCCAGCCTCGCTGAGTCACTCTCTTTTTATTGTCTTTGCCTCTTCTGTCAGTGTTCATTTGGTCTCTTTGGGTGCACTCACACTCGACCCAGTTGTCCCATATCGTGCCAAAGCACGAACGTCCCCCTCCCCTCTCCCCCGAACACTCACATTGCTCCAGTCTAACTGTGCCTGAGCATGCTTGAGCCACCTGATCCACAGAACGCGACCTGTATTTTTAGCTGCATTTTTTTCATCTTATAATAACATTTTTAAATTGCTCTCTGGTTCCTTTGATCTACAAGACGGACAAGGCAGTTGCAGATTTTTCCACTGCTTTTTATGCCGACATTGTATGCTGTTGTCTGCCTGGATTTAAGGTGAATCCTCAACAGACAGTCCCAATGATGTTGGCGCTCCGTGCTTGTGCTCGTGCACTTGCATCCATACTGTACTGAAGTCCACATCTTGCAACTGTGTCAGAGCCGACAAAGCGTGTCGTGCTTGAGTACGGAATGGAGCACTCACACTCACTCGACAAATAATCTAGAATTTAGGGGTCAAAAGTGCTTAGGCCTAGTGTGAGTGCACCCTTCGTCTCCGCCAAAAGGCTGCTGGGTCAAACTCTGTTGAATGCTCACTCCTCCCAGCCATCATTCCTTCCTGGTTCCCCTGTAGCTGAAAGGGGGCAGAATACACCCCTGAAACTTTTGTTGTCAGTGCTGTAAAAAGGTTTTATCTCATCATGAATCTTTTACTGTAAAACATACACCTTGACATTAGTAGCTGTCAGTTTTTTTTTTTAATAAAAAATGTAAAAATATGTACATATTTATACGTGTCAAACAAATACAACAGTTAGATTTTTAAAATTTCTAAACTTTGAATAGGACTTGTTATTGACTTAAGTTATTGAACTGCAGCCAATAAGAAATGGCAAACAAGAAGCAGTCTTATGAATTGCTTCAACAGAAAATGAGCAGTCAACCAACGAAAATTCTGAAACTATGGGTATATATATATATATATATATATATATATATGTACTGCATATATTGACCTTCAGACAAGATGGTATAATTTGGTTTAACCCAAAGATTTACCACTGGAAAAAACCTGTTTCAACATTTTTTCAATTGTGACTAAGCTTGCTGTGGCAGAAGAGAGGTGTGTGGTTTAAGAATGGTGTTTTATGTAAGGTTGGAAACAGAAACTAACCTTCAAATTAGAACCCAGTCCAAAAAGGCCCACAGTTAGGAATTCAGGACAGGGGTACAGAATAATCCATACTTGGCCCCCCGTCCACACCCACTCCAGCACCACAACCAACCAGCAAGCCTAAGCTGTATTATTAATATGAGTTATTTCAAATAAACTCTTGGTCATGAGCTTTGGAGTCTTTAAAAACCCTTTCTGAATTCAGTATTATCGACCTATCCAGGCCTTGCTCTGCATACACATAATCAATATGACTGTAAAGCACACAAGGTCTAAAAAATCATTCCATAGACAATTTTTTTTCTTAAAATTATATTGTTACTGTTTTATTTCTCCTTTTTAATAACAAAAAATCCAATAAAATACTCCTCCAATAAAGGAGTACGTAAAGGTAACATAAAACACTGGTTCAACAAAGGTTAGGTGAAGTGTTTGTGCTTGCTGCGTGTACATAAACCGACACTAACAGTGTTGCCATCACTATCACCCCCTCGCCCCTATTTATGGAATCTTTTTCTTAATAATTGTCAAAAATGACCCAATAAAAAGACATGGAAGAACATTTTTTTTGTTGTTACAGCTGTCTTTAAAGAATGTAATAAATTGTGTTCAAAAGATTGCAGTGGCAAAAATTTACTTAGCTGCATTTCATGGAGTTCAGAAGCAATTCAGAACGAGGGTGGGTTTAGGTAGGCAACTGCTTTCCGAACTGTGTACCGCTACTGAAGCTTATGGTACCAGACCATACCGACCCACTCTCTCCCCGATTATAAGTTAGTCACAAACTTGAGAATCCAGCCCATGGTCTTGGGACATCATACCAAATACGTTGGAGCGCAATCTCAGGAGGATATCCACAACTACAAGGGAATTTTCACAGAGTTCTGTGAATTTGCGCTCGATTACTCTTCCTCACCGACCAAAATCTTAGTAAACTGAAATTGAATTGTGAGACAGAATGTGTAAGTATACATAGAGTTGAATGTTCACACAGGATCAGAGCTGCCAACTCTTCAGAAAACCTTGGAGTGAGAAAGGGGCAGGTTTGCAAGGTTTGCCAGGTTTGCAGGAATTTGTCTGGTTTTGTGGTACTGCCGAGGGTAGATTTTTGTCAGTGGCTTGAGTGGACCTTTTTTTTTATGTTGCAAAAAACAAATAATGAAATCCATTTCATAAACTACTTTGTAAACACTCAAATCCAACCAAATCGACAAGGAGATAAGCAGATCTTGCTGCTTTTAAACTAATGTAGTAGTGTTCACGTTATTTTGAAAAAAAAAAAAAGAGAAATTCCTCTATAACACCTAAATTGGAGTCCACTCCTGAAGATGGGCAGCTCTGTTGTATCAATTGGTGCTCTCATCCACAGTAAGATAATATGCAACTAAGTCTGTTCCCTTTTTAATTTCTTAACATAAAATAGCCTGCTTATAGTGAAACTAGACAACTGTTTTGGCTTAACTTTTTCATTATGATGTGTAACCTGATTAAACAGTGTAATAATGGTTGAAAAGTGACACAATTTGCCGCTAAATTAGTCTCTAATAAGCCCTGTTTTTACCATGATATTTTCTTTGCCAGTGGGAGGAGGGTTTTGTGGAAAAATGAAAAATCAGTGACACTCTCTCTACTCTCTGTCCTTATTCAACGGTCTACACTGCGCTTCTTAGTGATAGGTGACATCCTATGAACCAGTGAGCTCACTGTGCTCTGACCCGCCTCTGCCAACAACAGAGCCTCTGCGAGCCACACCGTCAGTCGACTTGAGCTCAAGCTGAGACGGACCAGTTTACTCTGCTGTAACTTTCTCTGCAACCATTTCATTTCAATTCAAACTGGACTTAAAAGAGAGAGTGACAACAAATGAAATAAAGTGCAATCCTTTGCAAACGGCTGCAGCAGATTTGCTTCCCAACAAGTCTCATGCTACAGTTAATGTTAGCTTGCTAACTCGTTTGCAGGAGATATCTACTACAACCTTAGTTACACTGGATCTCTTGACTATCATTTATCTGAAAATAAAACCCATAACTAGTTAAAATACAACAAGATCCTTCAAATGTTTCACTATTATATCTTTGAATGAAGGGATTCTTTGCACATGCATACTTGTGAGAGGTTTTATTTTGAAAGACACACCAGAAATGTTGAAACTACAGTGAATGTTGCTGGTGTTGTCTTAATATGAATGTAAGCAGATTATTTCTCTGTCTATTATAGCAGAGAATTGTGCATGTCTTGTGAAAAAAATCGGCGAGCCTCCTAGGCTGAAGTGTTGCGTGGCTGACAGCGTGCGTGAGACGTGCTTCTGATATGCCTCTCCCATATGCTGTGTGACTTCTCTAACCTGTTTTTAATGGGCAAAAACAAAAAAATAAGTAGACACGACGCAGACGTAGGATGTGTATTCCAACTCTTACTTTTTATTACGTTTTTTCATTTTACCAACACATTAAATTCATATCAAATTAATTACAGTATGAAAATAATCAGCCTTCACCACAGTTCATCAGACAGGAAACAAAACAAGCATTAAAAAGAACAGCACACTGTACCCTTGTCTGTGTTGTTTCAATTGAATGGAAAGAACAGTAAGTAAAATTCATAATGTAACATCTTCAGGCCAATGCAGTGTAAGTGTTTGGGCATAGTCCAATTTGGGGGCAGACCAAAACAGCCATATCAAGACCCCATGTTCATATTTAGAGGAGGACAAATTTAGCATAGATCTATAGAGAAATACATGTGTTAACACACAATACATATGTGTTTTGTCTGGACAGTAAATTTTAGGAAAAAATCTGTGAAAGCAAAAATCTTCACACATCTATTTCCTTGGCAGGTGCGTCGGAGGGTGACAATAAAGTCCAAATTAAACAAAAAGAGTTCCTGCACACATGGCCATGTGTGCTGGAAGTTGGCCATGTGTACGGGAACTCTTTTTGTTTAATTAGGAAAAAATCTGTACCATTACAAACCTGAGCTGACATTCAGGATTTATTATTATTAGTGGTCTAAGCACCGAAGGTGCTGGACACCTATTGTTATTGTTAGGATTCTTTTTTGTTAATATTCTCCGCTAAAAGTATCTGGATCCCCTAAACACTTGGCAAAAAATGACACAACTTGGCAGATCTGTCCAACAACTCAGCCTCTACTCAGGTTGTGAAATTCACCCAAATCGGCCTTAAGGTGGCGCTGTTTCCCATTAACACTATATCACCAATTTTGGCCTACAGCTACGAAATTCAGTCGACACGTGTAGGATGTCCAGATGTACCAAAAAGTCACTTGGCGCCATGACCTAAACCCAACAGGAAGTTGTCCATTTTGATTTAAATGTTCCATTTCAGCTATTCCCAGGGCTCGTACACAACGATTAAACTCCGAAATCTTTCGTGCTATTGGATTCATATTTGGTCAGCATATACAACAGACCATGCTGATCAGAAATGGTGCTTTTGGTGACTTTTCTTTTGATGTTGTGGCCCTGGTGATGTGGCAAAGTTCATGTGTCGCTACAGGCACAGGAAGTTACTCTAACTTTCTCTATCTCTGAAACCTTTAGGCTCAAAATGACAAGACTTCGCACACATGTCCAACATCCAAGCTGCTACTCAGGCTGTGAAATTCACGCCAGTCGGCCTCATGGGTGGTTTAGGATGCAAAGAAACAAAGAGCCAAACAGAAAACAAAAAAAGAGAGTGGGTATGTGTTATTGAAACAGAGGGAGGAGGGACATCGGTCTCCACCTAATCTGTGAGACAACATGAGCTTGAGAGATGTGAAGGAGGTAAAGAGAGGAGACTAATAAGAGAGCTCTCTGATGAATTCTGGCTAGAAAGCTGCCAGAGCACAGCAGCTTCTCACTTGTGACAATGGAGTACGTAGAAGGAGCTGAACTTTGCCTTCCACAGCTGAACTCCTCCTGCAAGAAACCAACACGTCCTCACACTGAAGCCATGCTGATTTATGTTCTGCTTTCCTTCATATCTCTGATCACCGTGGCTCTTAACCTGTTGGTCATCATCTCCATCTCTCACTTCAGGCAGATATAATAATCTAAAATGTTATCACTTACATAAGAACTTGATCTAAGAGAAAGACTGTTTTGATCTGGTTTTTGAAAGATACCACAGCTCTATGCTGCAGTTTGATAATGATTTACACTATGTAATAGAAAAGCTTCTTTTTTCATTGCCATTTCTGTCTTGCATTTAGGCACATTGCTGCAATTCTCTGTTTGCAGTAAAGAAATTATTGACATTTCTGCTTAGAGCTATGTGATTACAGTATATGAAATTCTCCTTCTCCAGGCAGCTTCATACCCCCACCAACCTCCTCCTCCTGTCTCTGGCTGTTTCAGACCTCCTTGTGGGCCTCCTGCTGATGCCAGTTGAAATCATCTACATCGAGACTTGCTGGTTCCTTGGTGATATTCTGTGCACTCTGTACTATGTTGTAGATTACATTATTATGTCTGCCTCAGTAGCAAACATGGTGCTAATATCAGTTGATCGCTATATAGCTATTTGTGACCCTCTGCATTACCCTGCAAAAGTCACTCATAAAAAAGCACAAATTTGTGTTGGTTTGTGTTGGGTTTGTTCTATTTTGTACAGGATTTTTCTTTTAAATGACCACCTGGAACAACCAGGTAGGTCTAACTCCTGTTTTGGAGAGTGTGTGGTTGTAATCAATTATATTGCAGGAGTTATTGACCTTGTTTTCAGCTTTATCCTACCCATTACTGTCATCATACTCCTGTATTTGAGAGTATTTGTGGTGGCTGTGTCTCAGGCTCGTGCCATGCGGTCTCATATTGCAACAACAACAACGCAATGTTCGCGCACAGTAACTGCGAAAAAAATGGAGTTGAAAGCAGCAAGAACTCTGGGTATTGTTATACTTGTGTTTTTGTTTTGTTTCTGTCCATACTATTTTCCCACTCTGGCAGGCGAAGACACCTCCATTGATGCTTCATCTGCAGCCTTTGAGATCTGGCTTGCACATTTTAATTCCTGTTTGAACCCTGTCATCTATGCCTTCTTCTACCCCTGGTTCAGAAAATCTATTAGACTCATCCTGACACTTCGGATACTAAAACCTGGCTCCTGTGATGCTAAAATACTGTAGTGACATGCATGGCTGGTTTTGCCTATGTCTTCAAACTGAGATGAAAGGAAAAATGTAGTCTGTGTTGTTCATGAGCAAATCTATCTAAAATCAATTAATTTTGTTCCTTAATTATGTCATGTACATGTACATTTATTAAACCCTTGACTAATCTTAGTCTGTATTTAATATCTGCTTAACTTTCATCATATGGACAGATGAGGACAAAGATATACACACACTGACAGTTATGTGTGAAACCTGTAATGGTTCAGTGGCTTGTGAATAATGTACTTGAATGGAACAAAAACACACTCATATTTAAACACAATATTCAACGTATAATCAAAATGGCTAATTTTTTACTGTATATGTATGTTAGTTTTATAATTAGGATTGATTTATTAAGAGTACATTTTTGTGACTGACTGAAGCCAGAAACACACTGATATAAAACATATCTTATGTATGTAATGTTCAGTTTTTTTTGAGTAAAAACAAAAACCTAATATGAGTTTGGTTTCATTTTCTTTTGTCCAAATGTCAAGTCTTCAGCAGAACAGAGCAATTTTATAAATCAGATTGCAAGGACATTGTGTTAAACACATGGTGAATTTTTTTTTGTTTGTTTTAACTGCATTGATACTCCAGCTGTAAACAGTATTGGAAACCCAACCTCTACCTTCAATAACCAACACTATAGAACAAGTCTGAGTACACTACCCAAGAGTGACAAGAAACACAGAGGAAAGTAGAGTTCCTCAGTGTCTGCTGCTCTGAATTAAAAAAAAACATATGAAACATAAAGTGGGTGCAAAAATTATGGTAGAAATCATGACAAGAAACATTAGTGTTGGAGCAGATCGTGTGCAAATATTTACTACATAGGGCTGGTGGGAAAAAGGATAGTTTATGTAGTGAGATCTAGTGCAATGTATAATGAAATTTGACTCTTTGAAAGAGTTTTTTTTTTAAGATGGCTAATGTAATGACTAACGTCATTGTTGAGAGAAGTAAACCCCCTGCATAACAGACACTAAAATAATTGCACACATGATGATGATGATGGTGAGCAGTATTTGTGATCCTTGTAAAGTCAACAAGATGGAAAGGCTCAATAAATAAGGAGACATTTGGCCAGCCTCTATAAATGTGATTGCACTGATATTACTGGTTTTCTGATTGCTGTTTAGCTTACGAGTGACTAATGTTAAAGCATTAATTAATAAGCTAATTGCAACACAGTGAATGCACAAGTGTGCGCAAGCACAACTCTGCTGCTCACCCTAAACTCACACAACGTGTGTCCAAAGTCACTCCCTTGTTCATGCAAAATTTCAATTACTCATTTTCACTTTTACTTTTCAGGTGCTGTGTTGTTGTTGTTTTTTTAAAATTGTATTTTTAACACTGATTATTTTTAGCTAGCTCATCAAGTTACATTCTGCTGGTCAAAAAATGCAGGAGCTTGTAAAGGCGTGGTCACATGCAGTGAATTATTTGTGATGAGAAATGGGCGAAGACGCAAATTCACATCATTCACACAAGTCCAGATTTTTCAACTTGAGTGACCAATCTGGTGATGTTGTGTTGTGAAAGCCAATCAACTTTGAGCACCTGAAATCAGACATGGCAAACAAAAATAATTTGTTTTATTATGGTTTCCTGGTTGAAGGACCTGTTACCCAAAACAATAACTTCACACTGTGCAGCAAAAATTGACAACATATTCACAAATATAACAGAAAATAATACAGTGAGGGATATACTAATGGATGACATAAGTGACCTCTTACCAGTGTTTGTAATGCATTATATTAGTTATAGATAAATTAAGGGGTCTAGAAGGCCTTCTCTTTGGCCAGTCAGCAAAGTTTAAGAACATGTTTCAAATCGTTGCTACCAGGGCATAAATCTCACAGCGGCCATGACAGCCATGTCCATTCTGCCCTCCTTGGCGGTTTCCCCCTCTAATCCCCGCAGCCACCTGGCGGTGATGCCCCATTCACCTCCCTTTTATACATTGTTATCATTATTCTAGTGAAAATTGCACAGAAGAGGTGGTGAGTTCGATTTTAAGCCACGAATCTACGGAAAACCAGGCTATTATGTATATATGGGCCTATAGTTTGACACAAATCTACCACCAGCTAGAGACAAGAGACTCAGTCAAACGCGCCCCTGGTTGGAGTGCGGTGGGGCTTGCAGGAGGATTTCTGGGTAAAGTCTAGATCACTGCGTTTATGAGAATGTAGACGCTGGACCTAGATGCTGGATTTGGGATTCTGACTGGCAATGAGACAAACGACAACAGGGTTGAGGTAAGAAAGTTTGATAAATTGGTGAACGAATAATTTTAGCCTTATATTGAGACCAGAAACTTAATCCAGCCACTCACTAGATAATGCTAACGTTAACGTTGTGATGGCTGAGGCAAAACTTTGCTACGTTACGTTAACGCTACATTACAGCCATGATTTATGTGCCCTAAGGTTAACGTTAACATTAACATTACAACATTGGCTTGCTTTCTCAGCAGCCTAACGTTAACGTTAATGTTAACTTGCGTGTCTATTGCTGCCAAACGTTGATTACTACTAGCCTGTTTACAGCCTAATCTAACATTCATGTTGCTAAACAAATGTAACGTTAACATGTTACAATAACATTAGCTAGTCAGTGTTTAGTCTCACAGATCAACAATCTCCATCTCGTAGAGATTGTTGATCGATCCATGGGGCAAATCAGTGTTCTGATTTTGTGTCGCTAACGTTAAATAGGATAGGCTAAACAAAAGCCCCTGTCCCAGCAACCATGCAGAGCAAGAAGCGGAGAGAGAAGAAGAAGGAGAAAGGTTTTCAGGATGCAGCTAAATGCCGCAAAATCCTGTAAGTGTTTTTTAAAAGGGGAGTGGAAAATTGCCATCAAAGAAATTACTGTATACAAGTTATTGTTCAGTGAATCAGTTTGTCATGTAATTCAATCTTAGGCCAGTTGATGTATTACCGGTGTGTCAATATTTCTCAGTGGGAGTAAGGCAGCCCAGGGCATTGAACACAGAGATAACACAGGAGATTGATCAAGACGAGGACACACAGATAAGAAAGGAGGAAAGAGAAAACGAGAACTCACAGATGAGAAAGGAGGCAGTGGTGGCCTAATGGTCAGAGAAATGAGTTTGTGATTGGTTCAAATCCCCGACCAGTAGGATTTATGTGGGTAGTGAAAGTGAAGGGAACAAAACCTTCCTCTCCCTATGGTCAAAGTTTCAGATGGAGAAGGGTAACGTGTACCGCAACCTGCTACATCTTATTCAAATTGTCTTAGTGTTCCCTATCTCTACTTGTCAGGTAGAGTGGTAGTGGTAGTGGTAGTGTTGCTCCAAAAAAATGTCAAAGCCAGGCAGCTGTGGCAAAATGGTGGGCAGCTGGCATCAACAAAAAAAGGCCAAACATGCATCTATATGGTCCAAGAAAGCCTAAACCACAAACTGTCCTTGACTCTGATTCTGACCCTCTCACTCTCCATCCCAGTGTTCAGAGGACAGCAGCAGTGACTCTGACTGCTCTGATTAGGGGAGTTTGTGTGTATATGAATTGATTCTTTTGGCCGCATTTTGCAGTCAGTCTATCCACTTTTATCTTCTTATTTCCTTATGTCCTTTCCCCCCTATCGAGTTTAAGCAGATATTTTGCATTTGGAATGGTTTTCAGTCTATGATCTACACATTGTAGTACTTTAATCCTTATGCTGTTCAACAAAATACATGTTCATTTTTCTGAGAGCTTGTGTGTTCAGTCAGTGGATTGTTGTGAATAGCAACTGCAATAATTTTAGACATTATGAGATTTGTAAAGAGGCATGGTGTCAGTTTCACTGTTACACTGTTTTAATGTTAAAGATTTTGTTCTTTAATATGAGTTTTTGTGACTGTTAACTTACAACAAAGATGGGGACTCGAATCATAGTGACTTTTGATGACTTGTGACTTGACTTGACAAAAAATAAAAACTTGAGACTGGACTCGGACTTGGAAGTTAAAGACTCAGGACTTGACTTGACTTGAGACACGATGACTTGAATGACTTGAGTGTTATTCACATCATGTTTTCAGTTTGAATATAA
>JAQFJB010000005.1:2283588-2295228 GCA_029874875.1 Naso minor | reverse complement strand
CCTGCTGCTGTTCAACCCAAAAATACGAGGTTCAGCTGGTGAGAGAATATATGGCTGATGCATTCTGTAAATTTTCTCATTTGCTGTAAAATCACAAAGTAGAGATCAAAATGTAGATTGAAAAGCTGCAGAGTGAAAAAAAATCAGGGCACCTCAGTTCACTGAACTTTGTTTGGACATTTCAACTTAGCTTGAACTTGAACGTAGCCAGGCTTCTCTTTTAATCATCTCTCCATTTATTTTCCCCCAGAAATCTCTCTGACTTGCCATCTCTTCTCTCCCTGCCTTTATCTCTGCAGGCTGACATTCCTTTATGCTTAAAGCCTATCTCTTCAACTTGTGTCTCTACTGAATATGGAGCCTTTCTGAGGACCCTAACCCTGCCTCTCAAGGGAGGGAAAAACAGAGAAACTGAGGGCATAGGAATGAGAGGGACTGATGAAGAAGATTGATGTTTGTATCAGATTCTGTCAGGATTTAAAATGAACAGACTTCTGTCAGGTTCTAATTTAAGTGAATTCTAAACCTCTTTCTAAAAATTTGGATCATGTGCTCTGAAATATTATTTGTGTTTGGATACATACAGAATAACACATTAAGATCTTTACTGTGTCAGGTTTGACCAAAAGAGAAGGACCCAAAACACGAGACACACTTATACTAAAGAGTAGCCTAATAAATCAATAGGCAAGCTTTAATGATGAGCTGATCCAAACAAATTAGGAAAATCCAAAATGCAGAATGTGCGAAACTAAGGCAAACTAACCATAGGTGACTAAAACAAGACGCAGGTAAAATACATGAGGCCATCAACTCATTGCCTTGAGTAGAGAAAAAAAAGCTCCCCAAGCATTCAGCATCTCCACCAAATAGTGGAAGTGCTGAAATATGTGGTTTAGGAGTTTTATCCTTACCTTCTGGTCTCAGATCAAGCCTACCCAGAACCTTTCCTTTTCTTTCCTGTTTCCTTTCACTCTGTCAGTCTGTATCATAGAAGAGGAGATACTCAAGGGAGTAGAATGACCTTGTTCTCATCTAAAGATAAAAACAGAGGCACTGCATGAGCATTGCAGGCCAGAATCTGTCTTGACATATGGCTTGCACGACACAGAGGCCCAGGCTTTTCAAGGCCAGTGCCAATTCTTTTTCTCCTTTGGTGCTCATATTTTAGTGTAGGGTTTTCTAAAACTGAGAAAAATGAGACTACATTGAAATAAATATTGTTTATATATTAACTCTGTAATTCATGTTTTATAATGTTCTAAAATATTCTGTGGTTGAAGAAAAGAAAAAGATTATAAGGTTAATGTTGTTTATAAAGACTACAAATTTTCCCGCGAGGGAGGTTTTATCCAGAGTGCGCCGGGACTGTGAGGGGCAGGCTGCGTTTTTTTCTTCGGCAGAGCGAGAGAGAGACAAAAGTCAATATTTGGAGACTGAACCTCAAAGGTGGCCCAGATATTGCGCTGCCCAGAGAGACTTTAACCGGCCAGGATACTCGGTTCACGTATCTCAGTCAAGAGTGAATAATTGGCACAGCAGTGACATTTTAAGAGCCGTGTTAGCACGTTCTCCGCTACTACTTTAGCTCTGCCTTTAGCGAGTGCTGTGAGTTAGCAAGAGTCAGGAGGGCTAGCCTGCTTCACGGACGGACTCGGAGACGGAGTGGACGGACACGCGGACGAGAGGACAGCGGAGGAAGAGGACGTGTCGGCGGTATCGCAATTGGAGCAGCGGTAACGGTCTGGAGATTGTTTCACGGCTTGGCGGGCTGCACCGCCATGTTGTTTCTGCATCGCGAGGTGGCGTGAGTACTCTATATTGGAAAAGAGCCGAGTGGAACGATACAGGCATCAGACTGTGTTTACGCAGCCTGTGTGAACTGTCCCAGGTTTCATCCATCTAAGTTTTCATCTGATTAAAGCTGCATGTGCACCAACTCTACAAACGGGCCCCAACAGTTAGAGAGAAAAAAAACCAAGCGCTTGGGTTAGACTTTATTGGTACTATCATCATTTCTGTGTACTGTGGGAAATACTTTTGGGTACGAGTGTGAGTACTGGTTACTGTGTGTGAGTACACAAAAGCAATGGTTTGGTATTTCTTTGCAGTTGAGTATTTGTGTGAGCATTCCACAGGTAAAATAGCAAGACACACCTACACTCTTAAGATGTGACAAGTTGAGCTTACTTAAAAGAATCTAGGAAACCGATTGCACTAAAAAAGGCAAGTAACTATAACTAATAGTCTTAAGTTAAGTTTACTTCATATCTACTTATCAAGTTTACTTTAAATCTAATTGTATTAACTTAAATTTGTGAAGTTAATTAAACTTAAAAATAGCAAGTATACTGAACTTGATCTTTCTAAGTGTTACCAACTTAAGTAAACCAAGTTAGTTTAACTTAACTGAACAGTTGTGTCTACTTAATTTTGTCAAGTTACTTAAACTTAAAAATAACAAGTATAATGAACTTGATCTTTGTAAGTGTTACGAACTTAAGTAAGCCAAGTTAGTCTGACTTAACTGAACAGTTGTGTTTACTCAGTAGAATCTAGGAAACCGATTGCACTAAAAAAATCAAGTAAGCAGAACAAAGAATGATAAGTTTGCAGGCTCATTTTATTATTGGAACAAAATGTAATTTTGTGCATCTTGAGCCAAGGCCACTGTTTTTGGAAACAAATGAAATCACAATGAAAACAAATATGTAAGCCTTGTAAAATATTTTTTTCTAAGCAAACTTTAAATGTAGAAACATCTTTTTCTCTGACATTACTTAAGAGTTCAACAAGGCTCCTTTTCCATTAAGCTTCAGTCAGCTTTCAAGTTAAATGAAACACAAACTGTGTTTGATGAACAAATAAACAAAATGCAAAAATAGGTGGAGTTATGCAGGCAATGTGGGCATTAAATTTCCCAAAGCTCCATGGCAACTTGCTGCAGAAGTATCCCTAACCAATTCAACAAATAATTTCAAATGTACATTTTTCCCAAAGACAGAAAAGTGGTGCATCTATAGAACAACTTAACTGGCAGTTAAGGCACACTCAGTATTTAGAGCCATTCACCACGCCAAAACAAAGACACAAAGGAGCATGGCCATAATATAACACTAGTACTATTTAGTCACCGAATCTGTTGTTTAGTTCACTGTTGTAATATGAAAGTGGAAGTAAACTTTCCATGAGAAAAGACATATCCTAACTCTTTTCTATTTTCATGTTGACTGCCATCAAATCTTTCTGTTACATCCATAACATTTAGGGGTGGTGTGTCAAACATTTGGGTAAGTACACAAAGAGGTTCTTTGCAATCAACTGACTCATTCCCTGACTTCTCAAAATGACTCTGATCTATTTTCAAATGACTGCTAATGCCACTTACACTCGATCAAGCTTTTATTTACTAAACTTCACAACTGGTTTAGATTAATCAAGATGGGATTCAACATCCAACAGATATCCCACAAACTGGGACACTATAGAAACTTAAGTAACCAAAATCATCCATCTGTGACTGACTAACTTACTAAGAGAGTTGCAGAGTTTAGTTGCAAATATGAGTTTAACACTCAGATTAAGTATCTACGCTTCAGGATCCCTTCCTATTTTAAGGGTTTTCCGGCAGTACACTCATCTACTGCAAGAGAGCATTTTTCAAGCTCTGAAGTTTTGGTCTCAAGTTGCCTACACCCAGGTTGAGCATCACCCTCTGAATGAAATCAAAGGTGTTCTTTAGTCTTTTTGGATAATCCAAATGAAGAGCGTATATTAGTCCAAATGTAACACAAAAAGCTTGTGTGTGGCTTCCAAGGTCATCCATGACGATGTTACCTTCCAGTATGAGAGCAATGCTGGAGGGTTCAAGGTGCAGGGCATGTGGACCTGGCTGCTGTCTGTCTTCCGGTATAACAGTCAATACCCCAACAGGAACTTGTGTGACATCTGCGATGGTATCAGTGTCCTACAGATACAAAGGAAAGTTAAAAACTAATTTGAAAATTTTGGCTTCATAGTGCAAAACCTTCAACATACCAAATTATGCAAATTATGCAATACTTACAAAACAGACTTTGAAAAAATCACTTCCATCATCCCCGAGGAAAACTGGGAGACATCGCAGGACAGCAGTCCTCATGGCTTCGACATCATGGGTCTACAATTGGGAAAAACAGTGAAAATAGGAGAAGCATTTTCTAAAGAAACTGTATCACATTTTTCCAACTTAAGTGATTTAAAGGAATAGTTTGGCATGTTAGGAAATGTATTTGCTTGTCTTGCTGAGCTAGATTATAAGGTCAATATCGCTTTCATGTCTGTATGTCAAAAATATGCCATGTCAATAGCTGATTAGCTGAGTGAGTGAGTGAGTGAGTGTGTGTGTGTGCGTGTGCGTGTGTGTAAACTAGAACACTGTCAGAAAGGATGAACTAGCACAGTTATGTTTACCTTTGTTTCAACCTGGGAAAGGATGTCCTTAAGTGTCCTTCCAATTATTCCGGTTTTAGATTTGAAGATCTCAAGGAAACGTGGGGTATGGCGGTCCAAGGACTCAAAGAAGTCTCGCTCAAGATCTTTACTTGCCACTCTTGTGAATTCTGCAAAGACCTTCAAGGACAAAACAAAACACAAACAAAACATTTTTTGCCAAGTTAAGAGTTGACCACAATATTATTGTATATTAACTATGAATGCGACAGACAGTTTTGCATCACGTACAACCTTTGTGTTTTTATGTTTAGGCAATGTGTGTAGTTAAATTATTTACTTTTTTTCTTATTCCCCCTAGCATGCAACATCCTGTGTTTATTTAGCATACTTACTTGCTTACCTGTTGTTTTCTGAAAAGAGCTGGCCATCGTTCCAACATCTGTTTCACAGAGGGCTGCTCTTCCACAATTTCTTTGCGTCTTAATGAGAAGGTCTGGTTCATCAGCTGATTAACTTGAACTGCATTTGGGAACCTTTTCTTCATTTCATTTTCAAGCAGCTGTCTAGAGCATTCAAGTGTTGATGCATCTTGACCCTGTGGGAAATCTGGAAGGAAGTTTGTCTCACTTCTTCTGGGTCTCTTCAGGCTTTTTCCAGGTGGCTCCCCCTCTGGATTCTGCTGCGTTCTCTTATTGCTGTTAACGGACAAATCTGCAATTCCACATCGGCGAAGTTTGGAACGGAGATTACCCATTTTGAATTTTAAACTATTCTTCCATCCATAGCAACCTGTGGCTGACCCTGGCTCAGCAAGGCACGGGTGCTTAGCAATCAGTGCTGCAGCAACAGTGCTAAAGTGTTCATCTTGAGGGTAAGCCGAGAACTTGTACATCTCCTCAGCTAGTTTCTGCAGAATGTCATGCTTCATGTCTCGTGAAACTGACATGCGTGTGCCATCTCTCATATAAATTAAGTTTCCCTGTCTCAGTCTATATTCAATATTTACAGAGAAATATGGCACCTCAAATGTAGAAGGCCATGGGTCACGCGAGGTCAGGGGTGATGGCTCTTCAGTGCGAGGCAGTATTTCTGTGTCAGACGACCCAGGTGAAGACAGAGTCAGTGCTGAAGACAATGCGCTGGCTGAAGATGATGGACTGGCTGCAGGATATGATACTACAACTACATTTTCCAGAGAGACAATCTTCAGTGTTGGTCTATCAGGCAGCTCAGTTATATCCGTGAGGTTGCAAAAAGCATAGTTGAACTCTGGGTCTTCGTAGTGAAGCATGAAGTCATACTGCTGATCAAGTCGTTTTTTCAACTCACTTATTAGCTCTTCCAAAGTATTCGGTCTTTTGTGGAAAGTTACTTTTCGAATGTCATTTTCAGCAACCACTACCCTCACTGGCCAGGACTGGTCCATGGTTCTGAAAGGAGAAAAAAAAATGACATCAGCACAAAATGTAACGCTTTAGGGTCACAAACAACTGGCCTTTCACTCTGTAGGCAGAAAGGGGAAAGACATCATTTAAGTCTTTCAACTGGGTTACAAGCAAGCTGGAGCTGCTTTTGCAGACTTCGTAAGCCCTCAGGTGTTCGTGATACCATGCAGACAATTGTCTACAAATGAACAAAACATTGGTATCCACAACCAGAACCTGCTGAATCTGCCTAAATTCTGGAAGGCCTGCGCATGCACCAACAGACACCACCATGTCAGCTGCATACTTAATACCATCTATGCTAACAGATGTTGCTGTAAGGACTGTGTTTTGAGGTGCATGTGTTGCCAACAAATGCTGCTGCACATTGTCTGGGAAGGAGGAAATCATGACACTCTTTACTTTGTCCAATTCCAATGCTGGTTTAAAAAATGAAGCAGAATCTAAATTGTAAGCCATCATCTTCTGATGTCTATCGGCCAAAGTCAGAGGAACATTTCTGAAGTTGTGAGCTCCACGAATTACTTGTTTAAAGAATTTGTGTTTCCCCTCAAATCTCATCGTCCACACATCTACAAGTGGTCCAAATATTCGAATTAGATGGGGATAATGCTCCAAGTAATGGTGTTTTGGGCGGAGTCTGTAGCGAGGGAATGCCTTTTGAAGTAATGTTCTATGCTCTGACAACTTGAAATCCAGATAGTGGACTGACTCCTCACTAAACCTTGTAGACATGGCCAACTCAACCACATCTTTTAAGCACAGTAAAACCTCCCATGCTTCATCTCCTTCAGGGATATAATGGCCAATCAACAGGGGGAGGAGTCTGATAAGGCCCCAATTTTCGTGACCATTACCTCCAATGGTCCCTTTGGCATGGAATGTTTTAGAAATTGTCTGAGGCCGGTTTGTTTTGTCTGAATGTGTGTAGGGAAATTCCTTTATGGCACGATTCATCATCTCAAGTGTGAAGAACTTCTTTTTTATGAAGTCCTGAATGCAAAGACACAACTCAGAAGGAATAATGCCTTCAAGCAAATCATGGAGGATATCTGGGGGGAAGCCATCGACAACATGAAAGTGCTTCAACTGAACACTTAAAGGACAACTCCCTTTCACACCATATTGCTTTGCCATCTGGGCATCCTGCTCGACTTCCTGCACGTGCCGGTCATGATCTTGTTTTATTCTCAAGCAGAAGTGACCAGACCTAACTTCATGATCTTGTATTTCTTGCCGTGTAGCCATGCAAAAGCGGCACATCTTATCAGAGACAAAACTTTCATGGAAACCTGCCAAGGAATGAGCTCCCAAATTATCTGCTGCAATATACAAAACAGTTCCTCTGACACTTGAGCCTAATTTTTCCACATACACACCATGGTTCTCAAGGAGCACTAGATCCTGAAGGAGTGGATGAAAGATTTCAGAGTACCCACATTCTTTGACAGTGTTTGTCTTACAAAGAAGAGCCAACTGTATTGAGCTGAGAGAGGAACGGAATTTAGGTGCAAGATTTAGCAGAGTCCAATATACTGCACAGATTTTGTGTTTATTTTTAGAGGTCCCCAGAGGGTTTGCAACCTCAAAGTCATCAATGTAAAGTGCCAAGGCAATCTGAAAATTTTCCTCCACTAGTAATGTATTTTCTTTGAAACGTGAACCGTCCCTGAAGGTACTGTATCCTTGCTTATCACCATAGCTAACCGTGAGAGCTTTGTCCAAGATTTCGTCTTTGTTTAACAAAGTCTGGAGCATTTTAAGGATAGGTATGTAGACGACTGACTGCTTGTGTTCACCTGTAAAAAACTCAACAGGTTCCACAATTTTAAACTCTTTTACCATGTAGGAGGCTCTTTTGCAGGAGGTGGATAGGGAACCTCCTTTCTGAGTGTGTTTCAGAATGACATCGCTCTCTGATATTGCACTTACTATTTCTCTTGCAATAGACATGTCTGCATCAGGATAGTAGTTCAAGAGTATTCTCTGAATAGCAGAAAAATGCAAAGGTTTTGACAGGTCCATTATCTGCCTTATTTGCTGTATTAAATCTTGCACAGCAGTTTCAGATATCCTGAGTATGGTCTGCATTCTAAGAAAAAGTGCTGCCAAATTATGCTCAAGCTGCCTCTCCAAGTCATCAGTATTATCTGCTGTCAAATCCTCTTCTTGAAAATCAGTTGTCTCTTCAGTGTCACTTTCATTTTCAGTTTGGACATTTTCACCCAAAGTTTCTGTACATGTTAAAATGTCCGGTTTGAACTGCAACTGGCTATGTATCTGTCTGCCATCATGGTTCCTGCTTTTGTGGGAATTAAACGTAGTGTAGATGCAGGTTTCAAAATTACAATCCTTGTAAGGGCACTGTACTTTTTGGTGCATCCGGATATGTGTCCGTAAGTGTGAAAAAAAATCTTTTTCTACACATGGCTCATTGAAGTCACAAAGCTGACATCGGAACACATATTTCGTGGGATCACAATGATCATCAATCTGGGAGTGTGCTCTTGATATATGTACCTTAAGAGCATTAAAGGACTTGAATGTGCAGGGGCACTCTTTATGAACACATGGTAATGGTGATGTTCTTGTGTAACCACCATGTTTCAGTCTATAATGTTTTAGTAGTTGCCCTCTCTTGTCACATGTGAAGTTGCAAAACTTACATGTCCACTGCATCGGTGTTGGTTGTCTGTCCTCAAGCTGTAAAAAATAAATAAACAAAGTCACAAAAATGGCAGCAACTACTTTAAGTGAAGACACCTGAGGTCAATGAATTTTGGTAGAGCAAGCAGGGCATTTTTGCTTATTCTAAGATCCAGAATGACCACAGCTAAACAGCTCTGAGCAATACACATGTAAGACAGGTGGTGCTCAGTTGGTTCTGGCTGTGGTCATTATGCCCTGCATGCTCTTCCCAAATTCATTTATCAAATTTGTAAATGCTATTTTGAAGCAGAATAACAAAATTAAAGAGTTATGTCAGGGGTGGCCAATTATGATTTGCAGCATCAACATGTTTAAGTTGCATTCTAATTTTTTAAAACGAAACTACGCAAGTCTGGTCGCTTTTCCTCTGTTTTGCTACCCCTTGCCTGCACGTGCATTTGTTTACAATGAAGCCAGCGAAAAATCAATACAAAGGAGCGGTAGATAGTCTTATACAACATATACGATGTTACCACGTGTGTAGTCTTAACTGTCATAAACAAAATATTGCGGGTTACGGAGCTCGTTTGCGTCGTGTTGTCGTGAGACCAGAGCTGGGACACCGGGGCGGCGACCGAGTCCTACACGGATGTTGCAAGGATGGTTATATTGTCTATATAATTTTCTATATATTATATTTTCTGAAACGATGTCATTAACATTACCACCACAGCTCTCACCTGTAACCTGAGCCACACCGCTAACGTAATAACAACAACAACAGTCGGCTACTGTCTCTGGAATCGCGCCCGTGACACGACTCCCCCAGTCAACATTTAATCCACTTACAATAACGTTTAGAACTTTCCTCTTCTTCTGTGTTGTTGGTGTTTTTGTGTGTCAGCGCCACAGCGGCATACACGATCCACACAGGCCTGGAGTATGTACTACAGCGTTTTGACTCATTTTCAGTGGCTCCTTGATATTTGTGGAAACGACGCCGTGTTTACGGAGATTTTTTTCCAAAACGAACAAGAAAAAGGTCGTTTAGGGCGAGGCTCCATTTTCGTGGGTCTAAATTATTGTGTGAGTGACACGATAATGGCGGCACTAAAACAGCTAACAGCTAACAGCTAATATAGGCTCCCGACTCGAGATGTGTACGGTAATAACTAACGTCATGTTCATTAAAAAATGTCTTACCAAAAATTCATTCGTAAGTAATGAAATTCTCTGACAGTTGAAAGACTTTGAATAACTTACCAAGAGACCCGGAAAATGCTGTTTTCTTCTAAGGTGTTCGTCTGCTCAGTTTTTGGAAACTTCTCTGTACTGCAGCTCAACTGCGCATGTGCATGGCAGAGCCTCTGCCTTCACTCCAGGAACAGAATGTTACAAGTCCAGTTTACTCAGATGAATTTAGTTTTAAACCTCCATAAGTAAAAATGAGTACATACTTACATTCCATGAGTTAAATTAACAGGAGATAGACAGATAAGTAAAGTACACTATTATGATTTAAGTAAGCATAGCTATTACCTTTTAGAGTGTGGGCAGCGCTAAATACAAGTGTAAACAACCATCAAAATGCATTGTCATCTGATCACTGAAACCACTGGTGGTCTGGGACACACTTGACCACATACTCTTTGTAGTGTAAAAAGGTAACGCATCCTTGACGAGGACATCACAGAAAAACCCTTTATTGATGCAAGACACTATGATTGCTTTGGCGAAATAGGCAGGACTGAAATCTGAACACAAGTGGTCAGCTGGACAAATTTTTATTGCATCATCGACCCAGGTGTAAACAACATGCATCTCACTGTCCACTATCCACAACATGTTAAAACCAATTGTAAACAGGCTGTTTATCTCTTTTAAAGCTCGTTTGTTGTGCATTTTTTGTTGAGCGAAGTATATGTTTCTTTAAAAGCAAAAATCAAATCATCATGTTTTTAAATATAAAGTTGTATGTCAGGTAGTCTTTTTGCCTTTTCTGCAGAATAATTAGAATCGACACACACACACATACAGACACACACACACACAGATGGCGGACTCCCACCAGGAGAAGATTAATGGGCTGTCTGTTTACATTCACATTTGATTTTCTTTCTTTCGTTTTAATCTTCCTTTGTTTGTCTTCATGTCTCCCGCTCTATCTCTTCCTACCCACTTTCTCTCTGGTGTGCAGAAAGAAGGTGTGAAGCTGTTCTCTATTAACCTTTGCTGAAATTGCTGGAAGCGTCTCACTCACTCTGTCAACCACATGCATACTCGTTTACACACAAACACACACGGAAACCAACAAAGTGAAGTAAATGTGCGTACTGTCCGATCTCGTTGTGCCATTAAATTACATCATGTCCCTGCTCACATGGAAAACTCACAGTGCCTGCGGAGGGGTGAGGAGGTCCGAGTGCGTAGGAGTGACAGTGTAGATTAGTTAAAATGTTGGTGCAGTTAGAGTGTTTGATCAAGTCTGATGGAGTCTAACTAGAGGGTGGAGAAAAAATGAAGAGAAAGTCAGCGAGGGTGACAGTGAGAATAAAGAAACAGGCACAAGAGGCGAACGTGAAAGGATGACAAGTAAAGAGAGGGAGGAAGAGACAGTGTGCTTTTTCACTCATACGTTTTTTTATGAGCATTTTCAATGTGATCATAATGCACAAATTTGAGGTATGGAGGAATATTAGAAAAGCTGCTGAAAGAAGGAGCAAGGAAAATGGGTTAAAGGAAAGTAAGATAAGAGGAAAAGTAAAGGAATGAATGGAGGAGAAGAGGTTGAAGATGATAAAAGAGAGTGAAGAAAAGATGGATGATGATGAGAAAGTCAAGAGAGGATTGTAGGAGAAAAAAAGGAAAAAAGGTATTAAAAGAAAGAAAGGATTTAAAAAAGCAGTTCCTCTCTAGACATGTTTGAAAATACTCTAATATGATGAATATTTTGTCATGAATTGTCTTTCTTCATAAAAAGTAAAGAAAAACTTTGAAAAATTGCTGGAAGTACATCTACTCTTTACTCCTCATTAAAGTCCAGCTGAAGTCAAAAATGCATTTTCAACCCTTTTAGACCATATCGCTGCTCTTATTGTAGTCAAATTTGAAA
>JAQFJB010000005.1:2231993-2243131 GCA_029874875.1 Naso minor | reverse complement strand
ACCACCATTAAATAACTGTTTTATCCACTTTTACGTTACAAAATCTTGTGTCAAATATCATTTTATTTAGAATTAGTGAAAATCCTATCTTTCTAATTTGGTATCACCAAGTTTACATTTTATTTCCTTTTCAAACATTAATTAGATTTTTCTACAATGCATGTCTGAAGAGATAATTGTGTTTTCCTTTCATAGTAAATGTTTACTCGTCTCATGTTTACAGTCTCATCTAAGTCCGATAGTTAGTTGACACGACTGTTTTATAGTTTACATCTCGAATACGTGAAACTTTTTTTGGTCAATTTTGCCTACATTAGATGAATCCACAGTATAAGACTTTGTTCCTTTCAAGTTCTTATGTGTTTCATTAGCGTTGCTCATTTTGATATAAGTCTGAACAACAGTTTGAGTAATCACATTATGTTTCCATCAGAATTGTCTGATAAATCAGATAAAGAGTTTTCTTTTTCTTAAAACGGGCACCTAACAGCTAGAAACTAACTTTCACCGCAACATGTAGTCGTTTTTCTCTGAATGCTCAAGGATGTCAGAGGATTTGTTAACTCTCCTTGCAAAGGCGGAGGTATTGTTCTTGGACCAAGCTGAATAATACAACGTGCTATAATACACCTGTTTTCAGAATCAGTGGCTGATTGCCAGTGCAGAATCAACCTGTCGGTATGACTGTACTGTAAACAAAGACTTATCAAAACATCCCTCAAATTGTCCTCACAAAAAGACTGCTCACACTGCACAGCTGTCTTCTCACACCCAAATACTTAAATAAACTTGATTCACTCTCACCCTTTATTATCTCTTGCAGAATAAACCTGATGGTCCAGCTCAGCCTCTATCTCCTTGTTCTAAAGAAAACATCATGATCATGTGTTTTTTGATAACTCACTGTGGTTTAGTGGTTCATTTGCTTTATAGTGGTAGTTTGTGGTTTAGGTAAAGGGACCTGTTCTCCTTGTTTCTTTAAGAGCTATCCACATATCTCAGAAAGAAATATACTGTACATAACTATTTTATAATGATGCCTTCACAGCCTGAATTTTCTTGTAAGATTTTATCTCAGCCATGTTTTCTCCTGTAGTTCAGTTTTTACAGGTGATAGCAAGAATATTCAACCCATACCAAGGTATAATCATCTGAAAGACCTACTCCATTAACAAGAGAACTTAAGATAAATGATATAAGTATTTTGGGTAGGAAATTTAAAGTTGAAAGTATACATGGATTGTATTCATCATGAATAATAACAGGCAGCTGAAGAATGGAGGGATGTGATCTGCCAGAACATAATCAAAACATCTGTTGCCATGATAAGCAGACAAATAGCCTACATTCACAGGTATTGCTAATGGTCACTTTTCTGTGCTTTTTGTTAGCATGTAACACAAAAGAACAGAACAATTCAACTTTCGCTAAGCTCTGCCCTCTAATGCAAACAGGCCAATTAGAGTGTAGTATCTGCCAGCTCTGACCTGGGTTTGACAACTACACTGCTGTACACCATTACAAATGAAATCTTTTCAGATTTTCATCATTTTTAGAATGGATATGCCAGTTTGAGCTTGTCACAGTTAAAAAAAGTGATGCTCATTATTCAGCGAGATTTGGAGGAGATATACTTTATTTACCTTTCCAAAATCAAACGCTGAAATGTGTCATGATATGCTCTGGGCAAAACTCTTTGGACATCCTTATTCCCTGTTGAACCCCTCACAGTTAAACAAGCGCAGCTAACGTTGCGTCTCCTTTGGTAACCCTGAAATAAACACTGAGGCCATGTTACGTTGTTATTTGCTGATATTATCCGGTTAATTTGAGTTACTTATAGCTATTCAGAGTGCTTGCAAGCCTGGCCAGCTAAGCTAAAGTCTATGGAAACAGCAGCTCTCAACAGTGTGCAACACTGGTAACCCGAACTCAATCCCATCCAAAAAGCCCAACTTTACTTTTAATGTTAATGTATAGAGAGACATGTCCTCCGCTTGTCCTAAACTGGTTCTAAGTCATTACGAGAGTCTTTGTTTGTTTAATGAATGAAGTGAAACACAAGATGAAGCCACTGCACTGTGATCTGTAGGCATGTATCTTTATGTTTATAACTCTAACCTGTTTTCACTGCTGAGTCAGTTTGACATCCTGTGTATATCGTTTAAAGGCATATTGCAGACCTTCTGTCTGCATGTCTGAAATTGCTTTTTTCAAAAATTTGTACTTTTCCAGGGAGTGCAGTTAGTTATTGTCAGACACAGCAACAGTAACTAAGGTGGTGTGCCTTAGCAAAAGGTCAATTACTTCTTCAACCTAAGCATAAAGATAGTTTGTCATTTGACCCATTTAAGCATCTAAGCAGGACATTAGCAGGCTGTTAGCAGCGTCTTTACCTCTCCACCAGTATCACAGCCATTGCCTCACATCTTAGGGTTCAACTGTGAGACTCACACAAATCTACCACTTTGCTCAAATGCAACATTTCATTTTTCTTGAGTAATGAGTCCCAAACATAGATCATCATCTGTTTGAAGTGAAGCATGCAACTATAAATCATTAGGATGTGCAATCACGCAGCCAATCACGATTTTGGTCATCGATTTTGGTTTTGAGGCTGTCTTGGTTTTTTGTGGTTCACAGGTACATTGCAGCTGACAACAGAACCTGACACTCTTATGTAAAAGTACCATTAGCCTACAGCTATGTAAAAGTTCACCTTTTACAAATTAAAGTCCTGCCTGACAAAATCCTACATTAGCAGATGTACATCAGAATGAGAGAAAAAAATGTAATCCCTCTGACTCTGGTTTGTCCCTTTGACTGATTAAATTATATAAATGACACCGTTAGATTATTAGCACAAAAGCATCAGTGTATATGCAACATTATGGTCTTATGTGCTAAAAGTGGGGATAAACAACAACATCCTTCCTAAATGGATTTGTGGTGCAAAGAACAATAACTTTGGTACTTCAGTCTTTGCTCTGACAATATTTGCACAATCACCAGATGTTGCTTACCAAAAAAATTAAACATAAGGCATATTAAAGATCCCTGCGTGACTTAAATAAAAAACAAAAAACAAAAAACAACTTTGAGTTTCAGTACTATTTTGTGTCTGGAATGTATTATCATGAACAGTCAAATTAACTAATCAAAAGTTTTTAAAATTAGTATTTCTCCTGGTCCCCAATTAAAAGATCAATGAACCATTTATGTGTTAATTTCAGTTTTACTGCAGGATGGAAGATGTCTTCTTCTTCACTGTCACAGTCATTATTTTCACATCATGATGATTATCAAAAATCTCATTGTGCTAATATTTGTAAAAGCACCCAAATTCATCCCAAAAATATTGTGACATTTTTATTTGGTCCATACCATCCAGTCAGCATGTACATCACTACATTTAAAATATTGTGTAGAATCTTTTCATTCATGTGTTTTGCAACTGGCTGTTTTTAAACAGGGAAGGACGCTCTGTCATTGCCTTCTATTTTGATCACACTCTGTTTTAGCAAATATGCTTCTGACATCTCAAATGTGACTTTGACCAAAGACTGAGCATTAAACCCACTTTGTTTAAAATACTGCATTGGTCTCTGGCTCCATACAAGTATGTTGCTCCTGGTTTCTATGATTTTTGAGAGTAATCTTCTGCTCCTGATGATCACTAAATCACGTGTCTTAATGATTGTCAGGTAAACAGTTAAAATACAAGCCTTTACGTACATTATAATTTAATAAACCAGGATTGTGAGCTTGCACATACTAATTTTGCGACTGTATTGCAATTCAAGAAAACATCGCATTTGACTGCAGCAAAAGTTAGGCTATGTTCAATTGTCTTTTTTTTACATAATCCTGCATTTTTCCCAATTTCCCTCTGTTGTGTTAATGCATTTGTCTGACTTAATGAACAAGGAGGCTGTCTTTTGGAGACTTGCCTTACAGGTTTTTTATGGTGCTGATGCATAAGAGAAGAGGTCACATCTCAGTCTGTGACTTTACTTGCAGCATTGTAAACTTAAAGTATTTAAATCTTTAAACATTTAAAAGACTGAAAATTGTTTGATTCGGATCAAGGAAACTTAACTACATGTGTAAACACTGATTTTACAGACACAAAGTTCCAGTTAAAATGATTTTAAAAATTTTTTAACCACAGTAAATGACAAAACTAGCCAGTAGACTCACAAAAGCAAGCTGCCGTAAAAGATGGTCTCTTACCTTGCTTTGGATTCCATTTCTGCGGTCAGAAGTGTCCTTTATCTGTTCTGTCAGCTGGACAAGGACTACTGCATCCTGTCTGCATGTGTTTGCTCAGATCGTCAGAGGCAGACGTTTGGGTGAAGTGTTAAATAGCAGCCTGACCAAATGATTGGTAGTTAAACTGTTTGTTCAGAGGATGGAGTTGTAAAGCAGAGGGACCGTTTGGCTGATGCGTTGCCATCTCCTTGTTAATTTTTCCTTGATGACCTGTGAAGTTCAATTGTCAGTCTCCAGAAATGGCACACTTTTTGTGCTGTTTGTTTTGACTGATGTTATTTCTTCTTTTACATCAAATTTAATTACGTTTTTAGAACATTGGCTGCAGTTGTATAGTGACAGCAGCAGGTGTAGATACCATTATAGTAGTAAAAATAGTGTTCTGAATGCTGTTGGTAGTAGCAGCAAATTATTAAAGGCAACGTTATTGTTTCTTAAACTTACCTGTGATATTATCCAGAAAATCTGTGACACTGGTCAGATGACATGCTGATACCTACTTAAGTTCATATGAACAGTAATAATAATATTTATCAGTTGTCATCTGTCTGTCCACCATAGAATACATATGAAAGGACATTAAGATAAAAGAAGATGAGTAGCTGTTTACCTTTACTGTGTGTGGCGTATGTCCATGCACTGTACACTGTAATCATGTGACCAGGATGTGTGAAGCTGTCAGAGTTAACAAATCCACCCCTGGTAAACAGATCAGTTCCACTCCGGCAGTCAGGGAGGCTCCGCAGACAGCAGGCTCAGAGACACAATCACCCTCCCATCAGCTGTCTGATCACCTGGCCATGAGTCATGAAGTATCACAGGTCCACTGAACCGCATCACAAATACCGGATCATCATTTCTAACCACACTCTACCGTGTCAGCAGGAAATCTAACAATAATGATATGTTTTTAATCTCAAATCATCAAGGTAACTTAAAAATGAAAGTGTTTTAAGATTTCATAGCTATAATTCATGTTTATTACAAAGAAAGTCCTATATGTGTTTGATGTTTATTTGATTATTTTATGTACTATAATAGTTTAATTGCTTAAACATTAAAGGTAAATGCCTAATGTATGCATCTAATATTTTAATTTAATTGTGAGGGAGTTGTGGCCTACTGATATTTACCTCTTTTATTACTGCAAAAAATAAAAACAATATTTCTTTGACATTATTCGGATATTATGTTATGTTTTGACCCCTTATCATTACTTCTGTTTTCCTCTTTTCAGTTTCATATAATCTCCCGTTATCCCTCCTTATGTTGACATGTTTTAATTACTCAGGATTATCTTCATGACTTTGTCTCATTATTACACTATTACAAAAATGATATAACAAAAATACCACTACTTACAATTAACAAATTACCATGCAGTTTTATTTAAAATTATCATGGTATCACCAGTACTCCATTTTTTCATGGCTGTTCATATAACTTTAACTCCTTTTATTACCTTGTTATTATTGAGGTGAATATGCAGATGTCCTAGCTTACTACTGTACAATGACATTGGACATTCTTCATCATATCAGCACTAAATTACCTTATTGCAAAACCAAACTACAGATTCTCTGTGACCAAGTTTTGGTGATACCAGTACACTTCAAAGCAATACATTTGAGACATATTTATTCATTTTTCACAGTGAAAAGTGCATTTACAAAAATGCGATTATAGTGTAATGAATGCCTAATTCATAATCATTCTTAGACCAGAAAGTTAAGTACAAACCAGTGAACATAAGATTATTTTTTGAAGTCATACCATTGAATCATTAACTCAACTGACAAGTAACACATCTTTCAAAATAATCACAGATTTGATGAAGTTATCTTGATTTGATGAAGGTCAGGTTGAAAGTCTCTGGGTGAGTATCATCAGTTCAGCACTGTTTTCCAGTCACACCCATTATATTGTCAGTAACGGTAGCTTCCCAGCACAGCCACCGTGGCCTATTGGTGATCACTGAGCAGCTCCAAGACAGCTTAAGGTGTCTCTATTTTTAACCGTCTCTTTCAATATTTATCTTCTGGGCTAACCTCTAATTGACTTTGCCACCTCAAAGTCATTTTTTACACCCTCAGTCTGTCTTGTTGTCTTCAGTCTTGACAGCCTGATCTCTCATAAATGTCTGGAAAAGATGAAATGGGAAAATTAACAACAGCAAAACTTTCATTCATTTAGGTTTTCCTTCTGATACCACATTACACTTTCTTGACTGTAGAGTGAATAAAACCTCCCTTTCACCAATGTTTAGTCCAGTGGCCCAGATCTTATCAAAGTTTCTTTGCTTGCAAAAATTAATTTAATAATTGAACTACTGGTGACAGAGATGGAAAATGTGGTGTTGCCATTAAGCAGAGGAACAAAGTCTTTTTCATTTATATGCACATTCTCAACACAAAAATTCTGTAATCTATTCAAAATTGAGGACAAGCACTAAAGCAAACGGTCTACTCGAAGTGTGATCAAAAACTTCCAAGACTGAATAGACTCCTGAGTGAGTATTCCAAGTTATATCGCTTGATCATCATCAGCACCTGAGTTACACATGTCTTTTGGACCATTGGGATCTGCGCATTTGCTATTTCCTGACTTCCAAGCAGAACCAGCACCCTGTCAGAGTCAGTGAGGATCTCCGTCAACAGGACTGATACGCCCCAAATTTCATCACCAGGATCATCACCACTGATGGCAGCTGCAACCATGAGACCACACAGCAGTCAGTTGTTCTGAGAGATGCTTTGGTCCCGTGGAACTCCTGCTATGCTTTGTGAACTAAAAAATCCGACCCCCTATTGACATGAGGGCAATTAGATAGTGACTGAATTTTCCTTTTTTGGGTGAACTATCAGTTTAACTGTGGCGTGGTGGAAATCAAGCTCTCCAGCATGACAAGTAGTCCATTCTGAGTGCATCTGAAATGTGTAAGTTTCTCACCAGTAACATCACAGTCGCTGCTTCCCACCACTCGCTTGATTTGGCTTCCCTTGACTTCTTTATTTTTCCCCAAACTGAAGTTTGGTCTCTGGGTCGTAGCTGTTGACCAAAGTTTCATGTCCATAGTAAAAATGCAAATGCCTGTGCACCACTAGAAGAAAAACATGAACCTCAGATGATGATGATGACGATTAAGCGATGTAAGTGACTTCGAATATTTACGGAAGTTATTGCTTGCAAATACTACATGCACATCACTGTGCAGCTTGTGGCTGTGCACAACAGGAACAGTTTGGAAATTTATGATCACACCTAACTGACTGTCTCAGCAAGGCAAGTTCACATCATATCAGAGGAACCAGAAAAACTGTGTGGTGTCGTATTTATACAACCTTGGAGGATTAAGGTGTTTTCATTGTTGGACAGCTGTGGAATAAAATACTGGCCATACATACATTTTGATCATCACAAGGATGAAAAAGTAATAAATATGGATATGTAAGTAATACCTCCTTGATGACTGCTTGTATTTAAGGTAAATCTGGCATGATGTGAATAAAGCATACTGTAAAGACATGCTGACAGAGAGGAGAAAGGTTGGTTTGTGAGGTCTTCAGCCCAACATGGTATTTAACATCTATATTTGAGACAAAATCACACCAGAAAGTCCATTTAGTAGTTGTTCTTGAGCTTTTGATCATATCACATAATCCTCATTATCCAGTGATGTTTAGAAGAGTTTATCCAAACATGTTTTAAGCCAAAGTGACTAATGAGTAATTTTTAACATCTGTTCCCAGACAACCTGATAAACTGTTTCTTCAAATTAACATTTAAATTTCAAAGTTAGTTGTAGCTCGACTCTGTCCACTGAGGAAGATCATATGATATGATCAAACACTCCTCTTACAAAGAGCAACTACTGTAAATGTCCAGAGTTTGTCTCTCAGCTGTTCTTTTCCAAAGTCAGAATTTAAGTCAGTTTAAGAAATTATATAATATGCAGAAGAGGAAAAAAGGAAATAGTGGGATACATCGTCTAATACTCTGACATGTCAAGCAAGAAGAGGTCTATCTGCGTAACATTTAGAGAGCTAGACGGGTGGCTTCACATGTAACTCAATCAAATCAGTCAAATCTCTGCAACAACACTTAGATTACCAAAACATAATTCAATCGATTGTCAGCTTCTGGGATTCAGTTTAGAAATGAACTTTCTCACACATGATTACCACTACAGAATCTATTTTACCATCACATTAATTATATGATGCTCTGGTATCAGATAACATGTCAACAGATTCTTAAATTTGAGACTGGTGGGACAGATGTTCCAATATTGGAATGAAAATCACAGCATGTGGGAACCTTGATGGTTTATTATTTGAGATTGGGGCATATAGCAAATAATGTATTGGGTTAATATATGTTGAATAGAAAGGAAAACTGAAAAATTGTTAAAAATGAACAAGAGTCTGTCGAAAAGGGTTTCTCTTTAATTGTTTTGACTGAAACAGGTCAGGACAGATTCTAGAACTACACAGGGACCAATTCCCGTTAATAATATACATTTGGAGCATCTACAGAAGAACCACAACAGGCAGCATTGAGACCTTGTAATTCAAAAGTAAAAATGCAAGCTCAGACAGGCAGCCACCAGAGCTAAGGTTGGGCTTCCTACCTGGGATATGTTGATTAAGAGGTGCTTGTGGC
This sequence comes from Naso minor, assembly GCA_029874875.1. NCBI lineage: Eukaryota > Metazoa > Chordata > Actinopteri > Acanthuriformes > Acanthuridae > Naso > Naso minor. The sequence continues at coordinate 2,234,197 of JAQFJB010000005.1, read as the reverse complement.
AAGGTGGATTCACAGGAGGTACTGGAGCATGACGACAGTGGCAGATAGATGAAAGAGGTGTGTTTGGCAGAAGGTGTGGAGGGTCGGTGTCAGAGTGTAGAAGATAAGGATATTGCTTGCTTGGCAGGTAGCATCACAGGATTTTGGTGGAGGCAACCACACCAGTATTTAAGTCATATTTATAGGGTAAGTATTTGATAATGACTGGTTGGTTGGCTTGGCAAAGGGTTTTGAAGGAGAAGGGGCAGGGAGTATGAGAGCAGACTGCAGGGAAATTTTGGGTTATGCTTCCAGTTAGAGGACAAAGCAGGACTTTGGAAAAGCACGAGGTTCTTCATGAGGTGGTTGGTTGATTTTTTTAGGAGCTGCAGATTTCCAAGGAGATTGTTAGCAGCAAAGTTAAAGAAAAGGTTTAATAGGCTAATCTTAGTAGGAGTACAAGATGAATAGCCGAAAGTAACTGGAGATTTCACACAGGGAGGAAATCGGCAGAGTTGGCTCTTGATACCAAAAAAAAGGAAGAGATGAGAGACCTTCAGTGTCTTCCAAACGATAAACAGTTGGAGGAAGAAGAGCTTGTTCGGTAAGAACATGAGCATTTGCGGGATGAGAAGGAGCATAGGTCACCAAAAATAGCAGGAAGCTTCCAAGGATTTGGAGGCAGATACAGTGGGTAGAAGGACGCACTGAGAGACAGAGCAAGGGATGAACGGAACGGGTGGAGTTAGGAGTACAGTGCATCAATACCTGCAGGAGTGAGAACCAGGGCTTGTAGCAGGTCAGATAGAGAGACAATTCCCCTCACTACATCGTCACTGTCAACCAACACCAACCGATGCACCTGACCGAAAAAAAACACAACAAGATTATTATGATATATTATATCACTGGCTGAAGTAAATCAAAATTAATTATCACTGACAATAATTTGTAAGTGAGAAAGAAAAACAAAAAGAAGCAAAAACTGTACTTTTTAAAAATCAAAATTTCTCTGTTTCGTCCTCCTGTAAAATGTTTGCGATGATTTATCTTGAACTCGGAGGCGGTTGCACAAATTTATTAAACCAAATGTTATTTGTGGAATAATTAGCCTAATCTTGCCTATTTTATAAAGGCAGAGCTGTATCATAGTCGGAGATGTGTTTTGAACCCAGCTGGACTAGGTTTCATTTTTTCATTTTTCCTATATCCTCTTCATCCTGGTCTAACACTGCAATGAGAGAGAAGTGGGCGGAGCAACAGCCCTCTGTGTTTTCATGAGTCTTTACAGAGCCATGTCTACTTTTGTGAGGTCCAGTCAAATCTAAAGGACTTCATTTAAATATCCTAAATCTACCAATTCTGTTCTATTTGTAAATACTTAACATCACTGAAGCTAAAGAATGAAAGGCATGTGTTACCTCAGCCTTTGCAATGCGGTCGATGATGGTCTCCAGTGTTTCGTGTTGGTAACACTTAAGGACACCTTCCACATAGCAGGCTCTGGATGCGATGGCCTCCCGCATCGTCATATTCAGATTGTTGTAGTTTTTCTGCGCTGCAAGGTTCTGAATAATTTAAAAAAAAAAAGAAAATAAAATTGTGTCATTGAGATAAACACAAATTATTACCCTCTTATAAAGTAATAACTTGTGTGCACAAGATAAAATCTAATTTTCCAGGGTCAGGTCTACCACATTTTGCCTAAGGAAGATGTTGATGATTGAAACGTTGCCTTTGTAAGTCTGTAAAATAAATTATTGGGAGCTTAACAATGTGTGGACCTTTTTTATTTTGATGCTGTTAAGTCACAGTTTTGCCCTGCACTTGTGCATATGTTTTTCTGGATGTGCACACACTACCATTTCTCTTATCTTTCGCAAATTATTGACATAATCTATGTGATTGCATAATAATGCAACCTTGTGTACACTTTATGTTTACCTTTTTCTTACTTTAAAATCAAGATTGAAAATATAGCGCCTTGTACTTAAACACAAACACAACCAGAAAAATTTGACTTCCACAGATATAAAGTATTGACCACACTGCTGTGGCAGACACAAATGAGTGCATGAGCACTGTGGTGAAAAAACAAACAAAAAACTTTTCCACCCATGATGAGGGTTATCATTTTTCTGTGAAGCTAACATTAGCTTATTGATGCTAGCCATGTCAGGCTAACCCAGAGGAAAACCCTAATTCTGTGGGCTCTATTTTCGTGT
>JAQFJB010000005.1:2119931-2137975 GCA_029874875.1 Naso minor | reverse complement strand
GGGGAGTGGGTGTGGTTTCTTTGGGCTTACGGAGGAGGCCATTCTCCTGAACTCTGACCCCCACCGTGATGTCCTTGGCTTCAGCGCGCTTCCTGGCACGCAGTGTATTCCACGACAGAGACTTCCTGTACGGTACAGGAACGAGAAACATCAACCAGCCAATCAGAGAAGCTCAGTGGTGTCCAGCTTAGTCTGGCTGCAGAGGTGACATGGCTGTCAGGTCATGACTTTCTCAGAACCCTCTGTAGGTATCAAGTGTAATATCATGTTGCTTGACATAAACACTTGTTATGAGTGTGTTTTCATCCTGTCTGCCTTCTTATCTCTTTCCTTGTAGTAGCATTTGCATAATAATACAAGCAAAGGCAATGTAGACCATTGACTCGTTTATACAGGACACACAGGTATGAGTAAGTCATTTTGGCCAGTCAGCAGGTACAACACTGGAGAGAGGTTTCTTATGTGACAAATATAAGAAACTAAAAAATGTTAACAAAATTTTAAGACAAATATAAGAAGTTGAAGAAAATTACTTGACTTCACAAAGAATCAATGAGCAGTGAGAACATGGAGAGAACTTATAGTTCCTTGTTCATCCTGTGTGTGTACTGAATCGTGACTTCTCTTTACAAATAATTATGTATATATACATATATTTTTTTTTTTTTCCCAACACCCTTTGGCCTCCACATTTATTTATTTATCAGTAAGTCTGTACAGTGTAAATGTTTGTGTCCTCATGTCGCAGCAGAGGGTCCTGACAGGGTCAGATTCTGTTGCCTGAAGTTGCAGCCAAACCCTTCTGGTCTGTTTAGAGACAGAAGAGGAGGGACAGAGTGACAGAAAGACTGACTTTATTGAGACAGAGACAAGGTTAGAGTGGAGGAGGGAGCGACAGAGAGATGTGACGGAAACAGAGACAGTAATATACTGTACAGAGACAACACTGGAACCTTTTTACATTTTCAAGACTCCAACCGATCAGTTCAACACACTTGTGTCTCTTCACACTAAAAAGTTTAAGTTCATTCATGTTCATATTTACTGTTCTGCATGAACAGTGAAGGATATGGTGGCAAACACTCTTTTTCTTTTAAACATAATATATGTGCAGGAAAAAACAGTTCATACACTGTCTAAATAACATTACTCTTTGTAAGTTTCATGTCGTATAAAATTACTAATTTCTTTGCCAGCAGCCTTTTGTCCAGTAAATAAAGAAATTTAAAGCAGTATTTTCAATTGTCACTACTCACATAATTATTAATGTTACTTTATTTCTGTTAATATAAAGCACTTTTTAGCAGCTAACACTTTCAAAAACACTTGAACAGCACAATATTTTGCATCATCTTTACTTCCAGGGAACATAAAACCTGTTTTCTTTTGCAACGTTAAACTCATATGAAATTTAGATTTGATTTTTTTTGTACCTTATGTGGAGTACCAAACCGTTGAGGTTAGTAAAAACTAAAACAAAATAAGTCAAAAGAAAAGTCACTACAGTCACAACAAATACAAATAAACTGAAATGAACCAGACAAGGAAAAGGTGCTCCGGCTCTTCCAGGAAACACTCAACCCTGTTAAATGTTTTCTCGACATTACAGTCATAAAATTTTAAATAAAACTTTGCTCTTCCTATTTACTGTCAGTCTGATTTCCTTCTACAGAGATATACCCCTAAAAATAAAAGTTTAGTTGATGATTTTGTTTTTGTGCCATCTTCTTCCGTCTTACCTTAAGTCACCTGATTCCTAAATCTCTCCCTTTCATCTTAAATAAAAAACAGCTCATTGAATATGACGGTATGACAGTGGACACAGAAGTAGGCAGACGGCTCAGTTTCACATTTGCTGTTGTAGTTTATTTACAAATATTAAAAACTACAAAGTGTTAATCATCTTCAGCCTAACGCAGAACAAAACAACTGCACCTTCACGTCGCTTTGCTAAGTCATGCTCAAGTCCAAAAGGTTTATTTTACATATTTAAAATACATTTAAAATCATTATTATTAGACTACCAACAGTACAATGCTGATCGTTGCCATTAAATGCAACATATTGCACAGTCTGACTCATTCATATTTTTTCTTATCTTAAATAGTGCAAAAAGGGATTTTTTTTAAAACAGGAATGTTCTAGAGCCTCAGTTGAAAAAACAAAACAAAATTTACTTTGTACAGTGAACTGCTGACATAATAAACAAAATCAACAGGAAAGAGGAATAAATCCAACTTGGTCCATAAAATAAAATAATTATTAACAAGGCAGAAAAAGAACAACAAGAGGAGTAAACACAAATTTCTGTATAGATTGCCACAGACAACAAAATAAATCTTCTCCATTACGGAGAACGGGGCTGAGTCCACCTGAATGCCCCAGGTGAGTTTTTTTTTTTTCTTTTCTTTCCAAAATCAGAAAATGAAAAAAATTATACAAAACAACAAAACAAAAACAAACAAAAAAGCTGGGTGTTAGAAACTGAAATAAGAGTCCGGTTTTAGCTCCACAAGTGTCAATGGTTTTCTTTCTCTGGTTTCCAGAGTCAGCTACAAGTCACAAGATTTTCTATCCAGTTTATGTCTGCAGGATAAGTCCTCAGTACTCATTTACATGAAAAAAGATATGTGTGTGTGTGTGTGTGTGTGTGTGTGTGTGTGTATGTGTTCAGCTGCAAGCCTGAAATCCATTTTCATGTAGTTGCCACAGAGCCGTCAAGTGACAACAGCTTAACAATGAAACTGTCACTGCAGCAGCATGACGTACAGTAAGAGAGCAGTTCTGTTTGTTTTACCTCTGAGGAGCAACAAAAAGTTGGGAGTTAAAATACCAAAAAAAAAAGACACTCCTATGAGGTACGGGAGTTTGTCCTTAAAGGGAGGAGGAAAAAGATGAGGAGGAGGAGGAGGAGGAGGAAGGGGGGACATATATAAGGACAGGAGGGGTTAGTAGTTGGGGGCAGTGAGCAGTTAGGGACAGGGGGATGGGAGCTGTTTTTGAAAACTAAATAACAAACAAAAAAGAAGAAACAGAGTTTTGTCTCCGTAATTCTCTAATCCGATCCGAGTGCTTGGTTTGGAGCCCAACCAGAAGTGCGCCTGTCTGCAGGTAATGAAGTGCTGGGTGGGTGGATGGGTGGGGGACTTACTTGATGTTGTTGGCATCTGCCACCGCTGCTGAGAAGGAGGAAGTAGAAGAAGAGTCTTTTATGGACTTTTTGGCTGGGCCCAAGATGTGTCCCGGCACCCAGCCTTCTGCGGCAGGCGATAGGCTGTTGGCTGGTCTGTAAACAAGGTACATGTTCTGCTGATTGGTGGCCAGGATTTGGACGGTCTCTCCCTGACTGACGCAGATCTCGTTTTCTTTGAGCGCCGAGTAGTCCTGAGTGACCAGCATGGTGGAGGAGACGCCATTGCAGCCGCCTTCACTGTCCTGAGGACGAGACGAAAGGATGGTAAAAAGAGACAGAGGAGAAGACGAGAGGAGAAAACACAGAGAGGACAAGGACCAAGAAAAGATGGAAATGACAGAGGACGAAAGGATGAGGACAGTTGAGGACAAGGTCGTGGTGTGTCTACGTGGGCTGCATAACAGTCTTGTTGGCTGTGACGCCATTACAGTTGACCCACACCTGAGGAGGAGCAGAGATAGGTCAGGACCGAGGAGGAGGAGGAGGAGGAGGAGAAACAATGACAATAAGAGTGTAAGAATTCTGCTCCAGGTGTCCTATAAGTTAAAGTTATGTAGTTGATCATTCTGGAACAATAGTCAAGCTCCAGCCCAAGAGAGCAATGTTTCTCCCCAGAAAAGAGTTCTGGTCACTTTAGAGAATCCACATGACCTGGTTGCCAACAAATATTTACCCGATGTGAGGGTGGATGTTAGTTTCTTCACAGGAAATGTATTCCTGTCCTTTGTTCGGGGAAGAACAGATCTCAGGAGCACGAATCTCAAACCCTCGGCAAAGGGATGTATGACCGGCTTTAATCAATTGAATCTTCATTCAATCTTAGACGAAAATCATTTCAACTCATGACCAGAAAACTTGTTCCTGCTCTTAAAACTTCTCCCTTGACAAAGGTCGAGGCGCGCAGAGGTACAGCTTGGCATGCTCTAAATTGCAGAATGAGCGTGGCTGTCCAGCCTCCTGCAGACGGTAAAAGGTTTCAGTCAAAGTAGGCCAGCAAGAGAACAGCCTGTGTGTATTTATGTATTTATATATATCTCAGCCCACACAGTATGCTGCTACACCTGCAGTAGCCTAGATTGTAACCTTGGCTTTTAGGGACAGGTAACAGACTCACAAACAGCATGAAGGGAAAAAGTTTGCTGCCTGCCGTTGTTTACCAGCTGTCGGCTGCACTCTGAAGGGCTAACGGCTCAAGACAATGCTAGTCAAGTCATTCTACATTTATATAGCACATTTAAAAACAACATGAGTTGAACAAGGTGCTTTACAGAAACAACGATTAATATAACGTCGAGTGAAAGACCTTTTCAACAGAACAGAAGAATGGAGAAATACAAAAAGACAATAGAAAGGCCTGTGTAGACCCACAGATCAGAAAAAAATAATAACTTATGCAGATAAACTCATTTAGTAATCCCCAAAAGCCAGAGAAACAAGGTGGGTCTTCGGCTGTGATTTGAATATTTTAATATATGTTTGAACATGTTAGTGTAAGTTAGTACAAAATGAAGAGGAGCTCTGTATTCAAAACCAGAGTTGAAAAAACTAAAAATTCTGAAAATTTCTGAGACATTCTGAACCATCAATCAGTGAGACAATCACACACATACTAAGAACCCTGAACAGCTGACAGAGCATGAATATAGTGTGAGTCAACTTGCTGGGCACCTTCCCATCACGTGTGTTCAGGCTACAGGGACTCACCCTGGAGTCAAAACACGATGAACCGCCGTTGGAGGTAGATACTTTCATCTGACTCCTCCCTCTCTCTAACTCCTTGTCACCGAGCCCGACCGCCGAGGACGGCCGGCTGTGAGAGGACATGGTCGGACGGTTCCCCGAGGACGAGCGGTTTCTGGTCAGTGAGGAGCTGCTGCCTGCTCCGCTCTTCTCCTTCTGGTACTCAATGGGAGACTGCAGAGCTAAAATAACACCAGATTCAACTTTGTTATTCTTCCTCTGTAGAGTTATTTACAGTTTGCTGACTCTTCAGTTGCTATATTGTTTTTCTTCCTCTTGACAGGAATGAGGGCACGACAACACTTCTGCATATTTTAGTTCATTACACACACACTTGATGATTGCTGACCTGCTTGCAGTGCTGAATCCAGCTTTGTTGTTCATTTGATTGGCTTTCTAGGGGCCTTGTTAACTCTTTTTGTCACCTTATGACAATATACTTGCAGAACTTGCTCAGAATAGAAGACATTCAACATTGCCTTTGTGTTTTTCCCTCAAAGTTACATTATGATTATGTACAGTTCAGTTTCTTGGGAGGAAATTTTTTTCTTTGTACATTCCAGTGCAACCAGAAAACCTCAACTTCCTCAAAAATCAGCCACTAATCGAAGCAATTACTGCATTAAAAAACAATTCCGTTCTGTTTTGTGTTTTATTAGTTTAAGTAGTGTTTAAGATTTCTTGATAATGAATCAAAAAAAAAAATCCTCTTTAGCAACAACCATACATATCACACAAATCAACTTGTGGAATAATGTCAGCAAAAATATAACAGCTTCTTTCATGTTGAAAGTCTATTTCTTTAAAAGGCAAAGTGCAATCTTAAAATACAAAACACTAAGACAAGTTTGTTTTTGGTTCATGATTTCTTGCAACAAATATGGAGATTGGAGATTTAAGGAAAAAAAAAAAAAAAAGAGGAACTGCAACCGGAGTTGGGTCGGTTGTCTCTTGTGGGGATATGAGAGTGAATGTCGTGCTCTGAAGAAGAAATGTTGATGTGTGTTTTTGCGCGTGTTTTCTCACCAGACAGGAAGTTGCTCTGAGCATCCAGGAGTTCCCGTATGTGTCCAACCCAGACCTGCTTGATGTCAACGTTAGCAGCCTGCAAGGTAAAACGCTCCGACGAGCCGCGACATGACAAGACGAACTTACAGGGATCGTTATCCACACTGTCCTCCAGACCCAGGTAGGATACCTGAAGGGAAGGGCAGGCACAGCCACAAAGGTTCTAGTGTCACTATTATACAGTATTGGTTTGCTTAAATCACTGTATAATCGCACAGCACTAAAGAATCTCAACCAGGTCAAATATAATTAATTTAACAGCCATCCAAACACGTATTGTGTTTAAAAACAGAGAGATGATTCTGTCAAATGCAAGTATTTTGTCTCATGTTTACTCTTTCTCATCAGTTCAACAAAAAGTCAGATAAACAACTATCCAACTATCAGTTAGTTACAAAGTCCACAAAGTAACAGGGATGTGTTGTTGTTTTTTCAACAGCACGCTCTCTATTTCACGCGCACGTGTTACAAATTGCACGTGTTTTAGTAACCTGCAAGCATGTCTTTATCGAAACGCGCACATGCAATTCACATGGGCTTTCTAAAACACCTGCCCGTTTTTTTAAATTGTACATGAGATTTAGTAACTTGCACGTGACTTTATTAAAACTGGTGCACGAAGCAGTAATTCACAAGCACGCTTTCTGTTATGGGCACCCATTTCATTAATTCTATGCGCATTTTAGTAATTTGCACAGGTGTCTTTACAAAAACATGCGCATGAATTAGAAGTTTGTATGTGCACAAATAACTTACACACGTTTTGTGAAAAGGGTTGCGCGAAATTCAAATAAAACACGTGCAATTCATGAAACAGGTGCGTGAAATAGAAAGCACGCGTCTGTTTAAAAAGATTAAACCATACTGATGTCACCTTCCTGGCTCCTAAGTATTCATCGTAGATCAATGGAATTAATGAAAGAGCAACTCAACATCCATGTTGATCATCATAACACTGAAGATTGGGTTATAGTTTTGGGGGCGGAGTTTTAAAAATATATCATTTTAAAAAAAGAAAATAACTTCTGTTCATAAAGAATCCAAACTGGTGGAAGGAAAAAAAAAAATCAATGAAGTTGACTGTATTTTACAAACTTAAATGAGTGGATTTAGTGTCAAGTTATTTTCTTAAATGTGCATGCCTAATACAAAGCCCCTTCATACCTTGATGCTCTTCTTGAACTGGTATCCGGGCGTGGACGATCCTTTCCTGAGCAGCTCACTGAAGATGACGATCTGCTCAAAGAGGAAAACTCGCCGTTCTTTGGAGCGCGACAGGACGCCGGCGTCCTGCTCTGTCACAAAGAAGGTTTCCTGCTGCAGCAGTTTGCCCTGAGAGGTCAGTTTACCCTGCGCAGACATTGGATCGGCCATCACAATTAACTCCATGTTAACAGGCCAGGTTTTCAAATCAGTCATGCACTAGGGGAAGATGTACAGGAATGTGCAGGAAGTGAACGCACCTCGTATCCCTGCAGCCGACCCAAATTCATCATGTCATTACACAGCTTAGGAACCTGAGACATCAAATCTACTGCTTTCTGTGAGAGTCAGAGAGAAGAGATTAAATCCTCGATTATCAATACCACTCACATCAATATGTAATGGCCTCAACGCTAATGGATTCAAGCAGCACTGAAAACTAAAATACTCTACTTGTTGTGTAAACTGTAAATTATGCTGTTTTTACCTCTATTTGATCGCAGTCAATGCCTGCCTTAGAGCTGTACTTCAGGAAGTCCTGTGGAGAACAATGTCCACAACTTAACACACAAGACGGCGAAAAGTCCCAACACACCACTTTACTCTGAATGTGACACAGACAGCTGTCAGATTAAAAAGGCAGAAACTGTCCCCTCTGCTACAGAAGGAAAAGGTTTGTGGCCAACTAAACACACAGTAAAGCTGCATTGTTGAGTTATTTTCTATTTACATCTTATACATTTACATGTTAATGGGTCAGTAAATTTTTTTCTGGAGTTTTTTTCCCCCCTCTAATTAATCCAATTCAAATTAAGACAAACACACATTAACATTGAGTCTGATAGTTTCTTTTATTTTCTTTTGTTTATGTGCGTGTGTGTGTGTGTGTGTGTGTGTGTGTGTTACCTTCAGTAGCAGCTGGTATTTGGTGATTCTCTGGATTGGTTTGATGAGGAAGTCACTGATGGTCAACCTGGACTGGATGTCCTGCTGAATTCCCTGAAAAGCAAACACCAGTAGCATCAGAATGTTTTTCTTTAATTGTCTGTTCATCTAAAGTTATGTTTCTCTTGTATATTCAGTTAAATAAATAAAAATAAACAACTATCAAGTAACTCAGATAATTTAATGTAAAACATCTTCCACTGATGCAACAGCACAGCTACAGTGACCATAAAAATAAAAATTAGAGCCTCTAGTGACGTTCAGTTTACACATTTTTTTCCAATTTTGAGGTAAAAAAAACTACACAGAGTAACACAAAGAGTCAAAACATAACTTACGTCAAAATATGTGTCATATTCTGCTACGATGAACTCCGATTTGGGCTTATTCTGACAGTAGATCACATACATGTGGAGTCGTCTCTCCTGTAACACACACATTGTTGTTGTTTTTTTTCTATTGAGACAGCAAGTCACAGGGAGGGTTGAGACTTTTCTGGTCACATATATTGCAAAAGGCATCATTATCATCATCATCACCATCACACAGTGTCCCACTCACATGTTTGATGAAGAGCTCAGGAAGGTGTTCGTGGTCCTCAAGACATTTCTCCAGCTCTCCGACAAAGAAACTGACAGAGTCCACAGAGAGACGGTGTTAATGGTCACACACAAACAGGACAAACCTCTGCGTGAGCCCCTCCCCTCCTTCCCACCTCTGGACACCGACGCAGGACTTACTCTCTATGCCAGTCGTAGATCTGGTGGATGTTCCCGAAGACGATTTTGTCTTTTCCTTTCATGTCATCAGGGACGCCTTTCTCCTCGATCCTCTTCATGAAGCCCTGCAGGGTCACGACACAGTCAGCTGGTTGCTCTGCCTACCGCTCCTCATTTAGTTATGAAAGTTTCACATGAACACACCACAGGGATATTTTACATCAAGCCACAACAGAATAGTCCTGAGACTGTTGTGCTGAAGGGTACTAAACACATACACCCACACGGCTGTGGGTTTCTTCTGCCTTGTTTCTATCTTTCAGAAGTCACCCATTACAGAAAAAGATACTGAGGTGAAGAATGATCACACAGAAAGTCTAAATGTTTGGATCACGTCCTCTACAAAATGAGAAGTGTGTGTCGCACCTCCACCACGATGCCCAGATCTTTGACGTAGTCCTTTTCTGTCTGAATCAGCTCGTTCAGAACAAACCTGAGCAGGAGAGACGGAGCACCACAACATCAGCTCTCAGCTTTTTGCTTCAGCTTTAGAAAAGCACCAACACTCTGCATATGATGGGAACAATGCAACCTGATGGCTGTGGGAATAAAAGCAGTAGCAGAAGCACTAATGATGCACTCACATTCGTCCTCTCATAGCTTTGGCTCTCTGCTCCAGTTCAGGGTTTCGTGGCTGGACAGGAGTGGTCTGCTCTGGTGGAGAGAGGGGGGAGAACCCAGGGTACGCTCCTGGTTCCAGAGTCTGAGGAGAGGAGGTGGTCAGTGTTTATGGGTGGGCTAAAGTGTACAATGATTTGATTTGTCAGAGATTTAGAAAAGCTTCTGTCTCTTCTTTTCTCCTTTTTTTTTTTTAGAGGGCTTTACAATATGAACTACATTGTGCACCCTCTGTCCTTAGTTGTTTGATGAGCTGAACTCTCAGGTGAACCCCCCCACCCACCCACCCACCCAGAATAATTTCACGACAGCAGAGGGCAGCAGGAGCTCGGTGTTAGGAAGGTATAGACAAACTATGGCCATGGCATTAACAGTGTGTGTGCAGCTTCTGGTCTGTCAAGTCTCATGGCATCATTTCAAACAATAAACCATACACAAAATATTACACACACGCAGTGAATATTTCATTCACCCTGTGCTGTTAATCCTTTCCAGATAAAGCTTTACGTTGCTTTGTATGCATAGATATAAACACAAAACACAATCAGGTTATCTACACAAACTACTGAATAAAGAACCACAAAGTTCACAACAGAAACAAATACAAAAAATACAAAACATAAGGACAGTAGACTGTACATGCACGGCTGCTAACACTTTGCATAATCACTCATGTTTTCATTGGGTGAAATGAACACAAAATCATCCTCGCATGATGTGTGAGCATCATGAAGACAGCAGCTGAAAAGGAAGCGCTCACTTCAGCCTTAACACAGGCTGTCTGCACATGTTTACATCCCATACAAGCACACGATTATGCACACTCACCATCTTGGTTTTAACCAGTTTTTCTATGGCGCTAACCAGCTCTGCAGCGCTGGGCACCTCTGAGGTCGACTGCAGAGACGTTAGCAGGGATGAAGGCTGAGAGAGGAGGAGGAGGAGGAGAGGAGGACCAAAAGCAACAGCATGTTAGAGAGATTTGCAGTGAAGGAGAAAAGAAAGAGGAGGAGGAAGGAGGAGAAGAGAATGATAGCAAAGAAAAAAAAGGAACGAAAGGCGGTAAAAGAGAGAGAAGCTGTTAGCTAGCAGACAGCAGCAGATCGGAGGGAGCTACACTGACCTGAGAAAGTCAACACAAACTATTACTAATCTAAATAAATAACAGAGTAAAATACAGATGTTAATGGACACAAACAGCTCATTTACAAAAATCAGTTTATAGCAGTTTCCGTCTCTAAATGACGACCATGAGGAGAAACAAGCAATAAAAGCTTCCTCCTCTCTCTCCTGAATCCTTTTACCTTATCGTCCTGAGCTGAGGGGTCCTTGATGATCTCCATGGGGGGAGGGAGAGGGGTGTGAGCCTCCTCGTCCTGCTCCTCTTCCCCACCACTCTGCATCCCTGAGGACGTCTTAGAGAGGATGTTACCCTCCTTACCGAGGACTCTCTGAAGCAAACAAACACAACTCAGGGTCAATTAGGCAAGAAAAAAACCCTCCACCAGCTTGTTATTAAACTGCGCATCTTAAACGCCACTTATTCCCACTGGAAACAGTTTACTTTGCAGGGTTTTAATATGACATCACAGAATCCACAGTGAAAAATATTCAAAGTCGGTATCGGGAGGTTTGACTTTGCCAGTAATCAGTGACTAACTTAGGAGTTTGGCTGCATCTAATTTGTGTGTGTAGGAGAGTGGAGGTGTTTGCAGGTGTATTTGTATGTTGAGCGAGGGAAGAAAGAAATTCCTTACACATGGAAACAGGAACTTAAACCGTTCACTGTTTATTATGTAAATGTAAATGGTATTAATAAATCTCTGTGTATCTCCATGACATGGTCACCCCAAGGCCTGGAGGAGCAGATAGATTACCTTGAAACTACACACGCTCCTGCCCCCAACAATGAAGACAGAAACAGGTAACCACAAAGCGTGTTCAGTATTGCATATTTTCTAGAAAGATTAAATACCAAACTAGAATTGTTTTGTTTTACTTCAATTCAATAAATAACATAACATAAATTGTAAAAAATAAATTCTAATTGCACATTTTACACATTTGTCAAGAGTTTGACTCCAAAAAATAATCTAATGTGTGAATTTATATAAATTAAACTTTTAAATTGATTAACATTGAACATATTTTACATTTATACTCTGAAGTTGCGTCTTTTAAGGGAACTGACTTTAAACTATGAAACGCTGACAGTTTTTTGAAAAGCTAGTTGTTGAAAATCAACCACAATGGGCGAACATCTCACTGCTTACCTCATCAATGATGTCATCCTGCAGGGCAAGATCAGGCTGTCCCAGGTCAATACTCTTCCTGCTCTCCTCTCTTCCTGTTCCTGACAATCAATCAATCAGTCAATCAATCAGTCAATCAATCAGTCATTTTGTTACTTAAACACTTATAGTAAATATTTTAACAAGGTTCAATTATTATGTCAAAGTTGTGTTATTGTCATAGATTTGCAAGCAGGAACTTTAATATAAATTTTTTCTCTTAGTGTGCATGTTGCAGTCATCTTTTTTTTAAATCAAAGAACGACAAATTCATTTTTTACTACTAGCGTTAAGTACTAAGCTTTACTGACATCTATGGTGAAAAGAAAGAAAAAAAGGAAGAAGTGATGGTATGCTCTCAAATGTGGCAGTTGAAGGCAGAATGCAGTCAGACTTGTCTTTTAGCTCAGTGAAGTTGAGTTAGAGTTATTCTGCCGTTTTCTTTTTTTGTGTCGTGTTCTACACATTTAAATCAAGTATCACCGTGATGCATAAGTAATGTGTCATTAAGCACAAAGCGCTGCGAATTTGTTTGCTGTTGGGTTGTTTATTTCTGCCTGTCTTACCAGCCTTCTTCTGTTTGTTATTGGGGAGTTTCTTGACTGAGCTGCCGTGGCTGAGGCGGCGGACCGGACTGGTCAGCCATTTTCTCAGAGTGTTTCCGGAGCGTTTGGGACCAGGAGAGCTGGACTGCAGTGAGCTGAGGGATGGCTGGGGCTGAAGGTTTGCCACTGACTCGGTCTTTCCATCAGAGCCACCAACAGGGTAGTTTTCTAAAAGAGAGCAAGTTTACATGTTAGTAACATCCAAGCAGCCTTTGGCAGTGGTTGGTTATCCTGCTTCCACAGTGTCTCAGATTTTAAGCTGCGACCAGCTGCTCTATAGGTCGCTATGTCAGTTGGTCAGTCCACAAAAAATTCCCCACTCTTTGGTGGCCACAGTTTTCATCCCAGGAGGCTGAAATTTGGCACGGAGGCCAAATGTGTGTGTGTGTGTTTATGTGTGTGTGTGTATGCGCGTGCACGTGTGAAGGTGCGTGCTTGTGTGTGTGCCAAATGGCTCAAAGGGGACGTGGTAATGGGAGTGGCCTGTTGCAAAAAGGCGCATAATTTCTTAACGTATTCATGTGACGTGGCCAAACTTCATAGAAACACACACACACAGTCATTGGTCATGGCTTGCCCCGCCCCAACACTTTAGCCCTGCCCACTTCCATAACTTATCAGCTGTTTGTCGTAGACCGATGGCTAAAAAATAGCTGCAGATTTCGCTTGTTTAGAGGCTAAAGTCGACCTGGAATGGCGTTTTGAGAGTATCTAACTTCTGCATTGTGACATCTTTCTAGTGTAAGCAGAATATTCAGATGCTAGACAAGGTTGGGAGAAATTTTCTTTAACCACTGCATATAATGAGCATTACAGACTTAGAAGCTAACGCTAGCTTTAATGATAGTATTGGTTGAAATCGCTCCAAGAAAGACGACGAAAGTCATGCGACTTTTTTTAAACATACAGAAAAAAATGAAAATACAAAGAAATTGTTTTTGACTTAGAAGGGTGAACAATGGGACCAGTAATGTGATCTAAAAGGATCAAAAAGACATTTTTCATTTCAGGGGGATTTGACAATATAGCACCACCTCAAAGTACAACAGATAATACAGTAGAGGTTGTTTCTCTTCCCTTAAGATCTCTTGGTCTGGCTTCATACGGTTCAAATCTATCCTGGCTCGGGATTAAAATGAAAGACATGAGGTTGTTCAGGGAGGTCTGCAGGGACAGAGAAGAACTCAAGCACTTCTTTAGTCTGGCACCTTTACACCGTGCCGTCCTGCTTCTCTCTTTGTTTTGGCTCAAACAGAGGTTGATCTCTGCGCTTGACATTTACAGTTACGTTCAATATCCCGAGAGTATTAGGTTGACCCACTCTGACATCGCCGATCACTAATCATATTACTGCACACAATCAAGCTTTCACCGTCAGTTTTCATCAGTCACTCAGTGAAGTAAAAAGAGCTTCTCTATGTGGTGTGTGTTTGTGTGAGAATCAGAGCCCTGACACACAACGTTCACCTTCAGTGGTAATAATAATCACCGACAGTTCAGCTACATGTAAGACTTCAGTTTGACTACCTCTGTTTTTATTTCAAATGTTCATAAATGTACCATTTTAAATTACGAAAATCTGCAACTGAAATGGTGACTGTCAAAAACACATTAAAGAAATGCAATTTGAGTTTCAACTTCAACAAAAGTCTCAATATGATACGGCACATTTTATTTTATTTGCCTCGTGTAATCGAGATATAAGTTTGAGTCGAGGTATTTTAAAATATGTTTTGAGTTGGACTATCTATAATGAACTTAATAATGAGCTGCAGTTACTTGTTTACCCATTCAGACACATGTGCTTCAGTTAAACAAAGTTCAGGCACAGTCGTGTTTGGTTCTTGGTGAGATCCAGATTATTATTTCTGTTCATGAAAAACAAAGTCTGTTCAGCAGCTGCTCTCCTGTCACACATACTTTGTTACCTCAGACACACCTGCATTACTTCTTTCTTTGCCTCATTGTAATTTTTAGTAATTTTTGTTAACCTTAAAATAGTTTAATGTAAACACTCGACTGAATAACAAACCGGTTTTCATTAAACTGATGAAGTAAAGGGAAAAATACATGTAATCAGTTGACTGTTACACTGAAACTCCTGAGATATCAGTGCAGAGTTTAAACCTTGGAACAAACTTGCCTGTTGTTAATTTGCAAAGCCTGTGTTTCTCTTTGTGTGTGCATGTAGGAAAAAATGGTAGTCATGTGTCAAGAGTGTGGTTGATCAGCTGCACTCACACACAGCGGGGAACTGTGGGCTGTGGCTGCTGTGTGTGGGGGTGTGTGTGTGTGTTTTTCACACAGGAAATAAAGAAAAAGGGCATCTCCTGAAATGTTCTGCTGTATTATCCATGAATGGGCGCTTTTCTGTGTACCTCATTTTTTCCTCCCTTCTTATGCTCTCTTTTCCTTCCTTATCTGTACAGTTCACTGTTATGCCTCCTACAGAGTACTCAAATGAAACAGAAAGAAACAAAAAAAAACAAACAGACATGGAATGTTCTGCTTTTTCTGTGACCATTTCCCCAGAACAGTCAATATTATTTGGAGGTGTTTCCATTACTCTTTTAATATTTAATTCATGTTAAATAAACACACACCTTAGTTGGTCCTTTTCCTTGTAACTGACTACGAGAATGACTTTGTCCTTACTTGACCCTTAACTCACTTTCAACCTGGAAGTTCAACAATGTGGAGCGTCCAGCCTGCCCGAAAGGCAAACATGGTACATGCCTTTGGGGCTGGCCAATGCTTCATTCAGTTAATAAATCGATGAATTTTTACAATTTTGAATATTATTTATGTTTAGTGGTTATGACCAAACTTCAAACAAATAAACACACAGTATCTGACGACTCTTAAAACCCACAATCAAACTCATGAAACTGGAAAATGAAAAAAAACAGACCCATTGTTTGCAACCTTCAAGTTTTGATAACGTTAACATTAAAGTTAGTCACTGAAGTCAGTCACATTGTCTCCACAACGGTCTTCATCACTGCCTTAATTTTTGAGAGTGTCTGATCATTTATCTGAAACAGTGTCATTAAAAAAAAAAAAAAAAGCTGGTTAAGCTGGTAACAAGATGCAAGACGAGGAAAAGCTTTTAATGAGACTCTGACGTGTGAGGCTTGAGACAGCAACACAATAACCTGAATTATTAATAGATCATGTATTAATTTATTATTTAGTAATTTATTTACACCACCTCAGAGTGAGGAATACTGCAGAACATGAACAGGAAACTGGCAGTCCAGACATGAGGTCAATGTAGGTCTGCAGCCAGAGTCACTGACTTGACACGTAGCACCTCATTTATAAAATGAACCTGAGATCCTGAGTAAAAACCCACATATATATGGTTATTCATAAAACCTTACACTGATGTGAAAACGTCCTGATCGCCAAGTCAAATGAGATTTAAGACTAAGGGCCAATCCAAATTCCCGCCCCCTGTAGCCCTACCACTTCGCTCTACCCCTCCGTTTTGTGTGTTTACGTCTTGGGGTAGGGTAGGTAAAGTTCCTGCCCTTAATATTGCTTCTCTAATATTACAGCAACCAGGCAGGGTCGTCACACTGGTAGCTAATGTTAGCATTACAGGCATTACAGGCCAGAAACAAAGCAGGGTTCTTTTTATTTTATCACTATCTTGATAGCGTGATGTTGTGAACACATTGTGAGCATCCATGCGTTAATATTGCCATCAGAAAAATGGCATTGTGATGACAACCACTACCCCATGCAACTCCACTTTAAGGGGCAAGGGGTTCAGTCCAAAACGAGGGTTAGGGATTAGAAATTGGGATTGGGCCTAAGATTTGTTAAGACTATGTCCAAGTAATGTGACCCACCGGATGTGCACTGTGAGTATGAGACTGTCATTGGCTGAGTATGTGCCAGGAGAGAAGCCCAGCATTTCCCACCCCTTCTGCTCTCTACATGTTACTGTTTCAAAGTCTCCATGGCTACAGGAAACAACAATTATAACCTCCGCGCTAGCAGCCAACATGCTGGAAATGTCAAGTTCTGATGACGGGGATTTAGGCATTTTAATACCAGGGCTCTTCACGTACGTCTAAATCTTTAAAAGAACCAAGTTTCCCACTGACACTTTTTTGCAGAGGCGCAGTCGCAGTATCTGGGGCTTTGTGTTGCCCATGGCGATTGTGATTTGTTTTTGATTGGTGGTTTAGAGAAAAACAAACCAAGCGTAGTGTTTTTTCCTCTATACCAGAGTGTGTATGTGTAGAGGCAGAGCTTTCCCCAGCGCTGATTGCTGTGGAGAGAGGTCTGATTACACGAGACTAATGTTCCAAGTATAAATTTAAGAATGTTTTTATAAATAAGAAGCAAACAGAACATTAATTGGGTGTGTTTGCACGAGGATACAGAGATTGCGGGGCACCAGCTCCGTTGGTTCAGTCCTCAGCTGAGTCAAGGCCCAACAACTGAACCAGCCAACCAGAACACACCACTGCGTCTCTCCCTATTCTTGTTTCTTCCTGTCATCACTCCCACTGTTTCAGTGGTTACTCCTTGAAGTGCTACTGAGGAAATCCAGTCATGTGTTACATGTGTTAAGTCACTGAGTGACCTCCAACAACTGACAGACCACAGAAACTCATCACGGACTTGAGTGCATGCACAAAAAACAGAGCTGACTGATGCGAATCCAGCGTTTTATCCTCTCCTCCCTCACAGAAAAGTGATGGTGCAGAAAAACATTTTGCTGCTCTGTCACCACTGCAACCAGGAACAGCTTCCAAACATTGCACTTCTGTTATTGATCTTTGAAACAGCATCATGAGTGAAAACATTACATTACATTTAAAACAAAAGCAAAGAAATCTATACAGTCCACTTATTCTGTGTTACTGAAGCTTTTTAACCACATCTAGCAGCTTTCCACAGTGGACGGAGTGGCTCCGGTGTCTGAGTGATGCCTCTGTTTAAGAAGCCTCTGCCATGCTCATGTAAAGTATATGGGATTATTACTAAATGGCTGACAATACACATTTCCCTGAGGCAGTCTGGTCAAGATGTATCTTTATCTCCAGAAAAGACATTCCACAGTCACGCTCATGACCAAAGGTAAGGAGGAGGGACTAACGGTAGCAATTTTTTTTTTTTCAAACTTGTAGTTTTTAGCCCCAGTTGATTCTGACTCAAATGACATCACTCAAGGCATTATGTTATGCCACCACAAAAGGCTTTATACCGCTCCCGTCTGCTTTGCTTATATCAGGGCTCCAGACTATCTTTTTTTTTTTACCAGGAGCACTGTAGCCCTTAACTGAAAATTTTCAGGAGCGTAAGCAGGAAATTTAGGGGCCCCACCTTGAATTGACCTGCATCGCAAAATTCAACTTTCTGCATTCATTAGAAGTAGGTTTTTTTTTCATGAATTGCTACCTCCCATGCTAGCTGTTACGAATTTGGATTATTTTTTGTGGATTAAAGTCAGAGAGTGTAGATGAGTCTGTTTGCCAGGAAAAAAGTCAGGCTGACCATTGAGCGTTGATAAAAGTGACCTAATCTCAATTTTCCTGAAACATTTAGCTTCATTAATAAATTCCAGCGTTCAAAAGACACTTCA
>JAQFJB010000005.1:1830964-1843215 GCA_029874875.1 Naso minor | reverse complement strand
TTCTCAATGGTTTTTGCACCTAAGGGTAACCTTTTGTATCTGCTCTCAATCAGTCTTGGACAGCAATATGCCTTTAACCTGGACAGTTTTCTACACTTGACTACATGTTATGAAAGGGTCTTACGTTACCATGGAAAGGAACCAGTAACCATTCACCACTGTTGCCATCCATAGACATGCAAACCCCTTTCTGTTGCTGAGCTCAGCAGTGTATTGTTTTTGAGCATCTGACCACTCCAAATGTTTCCACTCTCTCTCAGATGGATGCTTTCTTTTTGTTTTTGAAGCCTCAGAATGGTCCATTTTACTTGCACTAAGGTACTTTGAATGAGCGTTTTGATTTAACAGCTTCAGCTTTCAAATGCAAATAACACACTTGAATGTAACTTCGGACCTTTTTTCCACTTGACTGATGAAGAAATAATAAAAAATAAAACAAACCTGTACAAGCAGCAGCTCTTCAGAACTGTCCAATTACTTTTGGTTCCTTTAAAAAGAGGCGGCTATATATTTAAGAGGTGTAATTCCTAAACCCTTATTTAAATCTGGACGTGAAAACCCTCAAATTAAAGCTGCGAGTCTGCAATTTGAGCCAATTTTTTTGTGTAACTGCATGTTTTGGTGAACAGCTAAATTAACAAAAATGTGTTAGTATCCAAATAAACAACACGGAGCAAACTACATGCATAGAAAGGATTGGCTAAACCCAATTCATCATATTAAACTTGACCTGACTGTTAGCTTGTAAGCCAAAGCAGCTTGCACAATACCTTCATTAGAGAAGACAAAGACATCGAAATGTTTGCTTTACAGTGGCTTTCACCATGTGTTTTTACCCCTCCTGCTCTCTGTGTCCAGCGGGACCGCTTTGCCCATGATTCAGCTATTATCACTGACACATTTTACAGTTATTGTTTGCATTAAACAATGACTTGCTCTCAACTCAAAAATGCTACAGTCCAGTGAAAGACTTCGATGACACTTTGAGGAAAATAATATTTACCTCTCGTGTTAAATAGACGGGACTTCTTGCAGTTGTAAACCACTTCCTGTTGGCACTGCTCTGAGCCTGATACGATAGCTTGAAGCTGTTCTGCTGAAGCGCTGTAGTTGAACGTCATGATGTGAGGTTTGTGCAGAGAGGATCCCTGGACTGTAACTGGAGCTGTGCTGTTGTGCGCCAACACCGTCCACACTTTCTCCTCTAGAAGAGAAAAGTTAATGTGTTAGCATAAAATCCACCGTGATCACCTCCTCCAGACACGTCACACAGTTAGCATAATCTCATCAACATCTTTTCTTAAAAAATACATGTAGTTTGTTAGCATGATCACATTGTGCTCATCTTAAAAAACTGTCAACAGCGTGTTATGGATTCCACTGCTTTTCTTGAAAAGACCTACTTGAGTCTTCCTTTAACTAATTTACTCTGATATTTTCTGTTAAACCAGCTTAGATTAAATCACAATGAATTGACGCTACTGTTAAACGTCAATTCTGTAACACTGTGAATTTGAATGTGAAGTCCACCTACAATGAAAAATGTATTTTTAATTTGATTAAAAAAAAACATTACATATATTTCTTTATATTTTGAAAACAGAATTCAATCACATTTTCCTTCTATAAAAAAAAATGTCACATGTCCTAACTAATAGTGTCATTACAGCCTCCCTCAGCTTTCCCTCCTGCTGATCCTGCTCTACTAACAGAGGTGACGAGGGAGGCGAGTGGTCCACCATGGCAGAATGAAGGCTAACATCAGCTGCTGACTTCGTATAGCTCATTGTATCACTGTAATCCTCCATGTTTGTTATGGTACAGTATGTCCCACTTTTCAATGGTCCATCAAATCCCCTCCAATGTTTTGTCCCGCCTGTATATCCTGTTTAAACTGAAAAGTTACATGATATGGATGTTAGATACTCACAAAATGCCATTTCAGGTGGACTTTAACAGTTTGAGTCAACCATGAATACTGTATTCTCTGTGTTTTGCTTGCAGTTGGTTTGTAAAAGAAACAGCAGCTGTGTTCTTACGGTGAATTGTGAATATCCTGATAAAAAGGCCGACCTCCTCTGTTGCAGCTGTGTCTCTGGACTACGGAGAGCGAACAGGCTGAGTGTTGGCAGGGCTGACTGCCCCTCAACACGCACTGAACTTGAAAAAATGTTAGGCACAACCAGGACTTATCGTGACACCCGGCCTATCGTGCTCTGTTAAGGAGGTGGACAGACCCCAAGAGGAGCCACAGCAGGCCTGCAGAGGGAGGTGACTATGAAGGGGATTTGTTTGTTTCCTGTGGAAACTACAGCTCACAATCAACTATATCAGCTCCACTGCTGGCTGCTGTTCAAACCAAATGGCGAGAATAACACAAATGTAACAGTTTATACACATCACAGCCTTTATGCTTTATTCAAATTTTTAGGTCACTGTCATTTCCACCCAATGGCACCAACAAAGGCAACCAATCAGGTCAGGTCTGGCAAGAAAAGCAGTGGGATCCATAATAATGCGTCAATATCAGTTCACAACTTTAACTCTAATAAAAGAATATTTGATGGCAGATCATAAGCCAGCGTCCTTAATCTGCCTACAAAACCCATCGCGCGCGTGTGTGTGTTAGCATTGACACATCAACAGCAACATTTGCTCTAAAAACAAAAGTAAATTCATTTTGACCAATATATATTTATTAAATTAAAACAAGTAAGCAAATTAAACACAACATGCAAATTATGCACAAGTGCTTCAGTTAATAGAACGTGCCTAACAATGGCACGGCGCAGAACGGGTCATTGAACTGAACAGCCAAGTCAAAGCTGCTCCTCAAAGATCACATTTAAACAGTAGACAGATGAGCTGGTAAACATGAATTAAACTGTATATCACAGAAGGAGTTAAAATGTGTACAAAAATGCGAGAACCCAGTTGTGTGTCATATGTTATCATTCATTAGCAAGTCATTAGTGGCAGTCTGTGCTGCTGGCTGAAACATTGGCGTTGCTGGTGACATTTCACAAATCTCTGCAGCTTTGTATGACTGAAAAAATGTTGAATACACTCGTTTCCAAGCAACGACTCTCTATCATTGAATCAGAAAATCAAGCTTATACTTCTACAACA
Source organism: Naso minor (assembly GCA_029874875.1). NCBI lineage: Eukaryota > Metazoa > Chordata > Actinopteri > Acanthuriformes > Acanthuridae > Naso > Naso minor. The sequence goes on along the minus strand of JAQFJB010000005.1, from coordinate 1,840,086 downwards.
CACAGTCTTAGCACAGCAGAGGGACTTTTGGCTGACAGTCTGCATTTGTTGCAGCATGAGACACTTAAATTTTAATTGCTAGCTCTTGTTGCTGATGGGGAACTGTATTTCATATATATGGGCATGTCCCTGGCTGAAGCAGGTCTTTATGTGTGGAGTTTTTCTGGACTACCCGTGCTTTCTTGGGTTTACTTGTTTACTTTCACTCCACCCTCAAAAACATATTTATACTGGTTAATTCTCCTGTCAGTGCCATTGACCACAGCACTGGCTTATAGCTGGAGTTGGTTCCTGGGTGCTGTACAGTGGCTGCTCGCTCAGTAATGGGTTAAATGCAGAGAACCTGTTTTACTATGTTGCGCTGACTATGATCACATGTGACAAATAAGGAATTCTGCTGCTTCCTCTCTGCAGGGTAGTCGAGAGTTCGTACAAAAAAATGAGATATAAAACCCTCCTATTTCCGTCCCTTCTCAGTTTTCATTATGTGGATTTTCTGTTTACTCTGCGTTGAAGAAAATCCCTCTCCACTTTGCGGTTATTCACATCAGGTTGTCTGGCTTAGAGTTATTTACATTTCTAATAGATTCATTAATTGAGGTCAAGCTGAGGCATATCTGCTGCTGGAAAATTGAGACCATTAATTTAGAACCCAAAAAGCCAGAACCAGACAGCAAACACCACAAGCATGGTCACTTTACAAAGGACAAAGTAACTGAGGAGGTTGTCACAGCTCAGTTAAGAATTCTTTCTTAACAGTTTCAACACGTCACTGAAAGCTTTTTGTCCTATATGTCTTAAGGAATTAGATTGTGTCCCTCTTTCTCTGTCTGTGACATGTCAGGTAAAAACTCAATACAGAGTACATTGTGTCCCTGACACCAACAGATTACACTGACACAACAAATCTTATTGTCGGATAAAATTAAATTTCTGACTTTTAAGAGCCCATTGCTTCAGTTATCCTACATGTAGTTCCACCAATCCAACTGCCTTGCCAAATTATATTAATTGCGTAAGATCCTGCAGTTAAAAAATAAAGCTCAAATGGGAATGTCAGTCTTGACATCTGCATGGATTGCCATTAAATTGGATGGATATTTCTGCAGCTCCGGGCATGTTTTGCAATGATTATATTGACTCCTAACCCTTAATTCTCTTGTAGAAAGAAGTCAATGGTTATCCTTAAGCAACACGTGAATACAAATATTACAAAACTCAAAGGAAAATGTCTGTGAAATTTGATATGAATATTTAGATAGTCTCATTCCCAAATCATCAAAAACCAACACTTTTTCATGCCCCTTGGCAACTCACACAGACACACAAAGCTGCTTCCTTTAAGCTACAGTCAGGAAGCTCTAAGCATAACCCTCATGCGATTCCGAAGGCAGGCCCAAAGGCCATTTGCTCAGGGTAATTATACATTTTTACCTATTTTTTTTATTTTTTAAATTGGGTACGAATGCTACACATCATTAGGAAGTCTAAAATCTCGTGATTCAATTGATGCAGATACAAGATAAAATCAAAACATCCATTAATACCAACGGACTGTTGGGATTGCTGCTGTTGCAAAAGAGCTTTTTGCAGTTCCTCTGAAAGATTTGGCAGTAACGTGATCCTTATTAGGCTGCTAAACTCGTTGCTTCCGATTAAAACCTCATATAACTAATTAGGAGGTTCCACGTCCTCTCCACAACATACGATAGCCAACGAGTCCATGTTAAAGGCAGGGCTTGCCCCTCTTTCCTTGTAGAAAAAAGCGAGTTTTAATTGATTGTGTTAATGACTGGAGTTTTGAATAACCAATGAACCTCTAAAAAAAGGACGAAATGCTGCACTAGCTGGATTTTAAAGCCACAGGGACAAAAAAGGCCATTACAAAATCATTTTCAATATTGAAATATATTTAATGTTTTAAAATAAAATACAGAATACCTAATATTAAAATTAATGGCTTAAATAAAATAAAGATAGCCTAAATATAAATGGGACAAGTATAAATATTGATATTTATTTATCTAAATGCAGTAAATGGTTTAAAAAACAACTATAAAAACAGGTTTAAAATATTCATTGCATGTTGTATTGTCTTCATTTTTTATTGATTTTGGCCTGGATATGGCCTCATGCTGTAGTACCAAGTTATTTTTTTAGCTAATATCTTCCATCAGTCATCATCTGAAGGGATGCTTTTACACAGAAAAAAAAAAAAGAGCGATAGTGAGAGAGAAATTATTAAAAAAAAGTATTTTTCAGTTTGTTTAGACAGCACAATGACAGCAGTACTTACAGTGTTTCTGTCTGGGAAATAAAATCCCCAGTTTTACCTTTCCAAAGAAACTGAGACTATGCGGGTATTCCAATTGGTCAAGAAAACCCTTGAATTTACATTGTGAATGTCTTTTGCCATTTTATTCTAAAGTCTAATTTAGTCTAATTTAATAGCCACTGTTAAGAGACCAACTCTCATGAAAACCCATCCTCATCAACATTAGATGCTCACAGCTACTGCTCCACCCCATGTGGCAAAAAATGTGACAGAGTCCCAGGAGAGCTGAAAGTTGGGGTAAAGTGGTTGGTCACGCATAAAAGATCTGTGCCAAACCAAAAGTAAAACCTAAAGTGTTTGGTGCCTAAATCCAACCAAACTGACTGGTGCGCAACTACAGTTTGACAAGGTTAACCATGTATTCGAAAGGTTTTCTGGCAGTTAAGCTTAGCGTGTCGCACAGACTCTAAAAGGTTCTTTGTGCTCTGTGTGAGCCGTCATGGGATGCGACTACGCAGAATCGATGGATGACTCCTGGGATTAAAACATGCTGGTCCTTTTGAATCCGAACAGCTAGGTTCAGCTCTGACTTTTGCCCCAGTTCAGGTCAAAATACCAAGTTATATACAATAAAATCTACATGTAATTGATTTATTGATTGCTGCGAAATTTAGAGATGCATTTCCATTTTGGACACTTTTCACCCTCAGTTAAAAAAAATTGTCTTTCACACACACAAAAAAAAATCTCATAATTTAATTGCAGACCACCGTGAAATTTACTGAGCATATTAGTGCTCCCTAGGGGATTAACCCTTTTGACTTTAATGACCCATGTTCTGATGAAAACTGCAGCCTCTAGAGGCCACTAGTGGGGCTTTAGATGTCTCAGCTTGTTAAATTGTAATCTTGTCACGACACTTTCTAATCTGAGAACCCGCAGCTTCTAGAAATTATGATGAACCTTGCACAAAATTTTACTTGTGGCTAACTGAACAAGGATTCTTGCCTTTTGTAAGGGCACTATGATAACTTTTCCCTTTTAATTAATACCGGATAAGGAAGGATGCTGTTTAAAGTTAATGAATTGTTACAGTTTAGCTGGAAGGTTTAACTGTTCTCTCTTGTTTTTAAAAGATAAGAGTTTAGGAACCAATATAACTACATGGGTGCTTTCACATCTGTAGTTCAGTTTAATGGGAAAGAAAGGGGGAAAAAATGCATATTGTCGCGTTTTAGCTACAGGTCTTAAAAAATGTGATTTGTCTTTTTGCTCTCACACCACAAAACTTTTTAAAAGCAGATCAACGCCCTGCATTTCGAGCAGTCTCGGCCTGGTTGTCTGGAATTAACTGGACCAAACGGGTTAGGTGCTGAGGCATTCTGAGATACTGAATTGTTGCAATTTAACCACATGGACATTTGTAAAAGATATTGACTTCTCAAAGCCCCGAGTGGCCGTAATGATTTATTACTGGATGGTAAATTGTCAGATAGCGTGGGTAAGAATCGATGCAGTGCGATCTCTACGTGAGTGGACTCTTTACTCTGAGCTTTCTGCCAGCTCTCAATGGAACTCAAAAAGAGTAAAGGTGACAACACGTGAACTACAATGATCTCACCTGTCATGTTGCAGTATACCTGTGTGGGACCCAGGGGACCACTCCCATCTGGATCAATGGAGTAAAAGCCTGAGGAGCTGCCAATCAGTTTGTAGGCCTCACAGGATGACTCGTATATGGCTGGAAAAAGCAGAGTGGGGACAGAAATCAGTTATTCCTCCAAGAATCATCCCACGCTCCAACAGCTTTCTACTGAGTCATCTGACTGCACAAAATCTATCTTTATTTATGGCCTGTTTATAAGTTGTTGTTTTCATGCGAAAAAAAAAAAAAATGAAGTGGTGGCTGTTGATGACATATGTTTCTGTTCTGTCAACATCCAGTTTTTTCTCTGATGGAAACGACTGTGCAACTCCTGTTTGAATACTACAGTCACTCTGTAGACAGTATATGCGACTTCTTACAGGGATACTTCACCCAAATAATGAAAATTCAGTCGTTATCTCTCTCTGTTGTGTGTGAGGGAGGCTTCTGGCTAGAATGTAAACATAGATATGCAGATGCCGTGCTGCTGAGTCAGCTTCAGATGGTGTGTGTGTGCTCCCATCTCTGGAGTTACAGGCTACAGTGAACAGTGAAGCTAAAAACATGACATCATTTTATGGTTTTATTATGTATTTTGTGTTACGTTTGAAACTTGGTCACCATTTACTACAATTGTTTCGGAAAATACAGCAGTGCCCTTTTCCGAAGAAACTCCAGCAGCGTTCTGTGGATTAAAAAACTTCACCCAACCTTCCATCTGCATGAGGGTAAGGTGATAATGACTGAACTATCATTTTTGGGTGAACTATCCCTTTAAGGCTTGATCAGAATATGTTCAACATAAAACTTTGATTTTACTTGACAGTGTATTCACTGCCCAGCTTAAATCTCTCCAGTCAAACCCGTGTCTCTTTAAAATATCTGCAACCAATCACCAAACTGACTGCCCCCCCCCGCCTTTTTTTTTTTACATGCCACATATGCAGTGTATATGTGTAGAGTGGAAGATTTACCACTCAAGTACTTGAAAATAATGGGTTGTTGATTTAGAGGTAGACGAAAGCTGGCCTATGATTCACAGCTGTTGCTTTTTTGACAGAAATGACGACTGAAACAAGCAGATTCTTCACAGTTTTGTTGAAAATCTAGTCTCTGGTTGAGTTTTTTTATGTTTTCAGCTGAGTTCATCTAAAATGAGACACCCAAACTAAAAAATAGCTCAAAAGTGTGCACGTAAAGACAAGATACACAAAGCAAGACAGAGGCAAAAGCTGACAGGTGAGCAGTGAAAGTAGGATCAGTGTCATGAGTAATAAGATGAGGAAAAAAGTAAGATTACATTCATATTTCATCACAATCTAACAATGTTTAATTTGTCCATACTTGGTCAAACATGGCAGAATTGAGATTCATGCTTTAATGTTTGAAGGAACGTGTTCAGGAAATGTAACGCTAACCTACAGGGTGATGCTTGCAGCATTCAGGGTCAGCTTCGTACCTGTGGGGAATCTTGCATGGTGGATGTGCCACTGCGTACTTTTAAAGAGACCCCAATATTCTTCTCAGCTTTGTGACTAAAGCTTGGTTAGCTTACAAATGTAGATTGTACGCTAGTTAGCTATGCTCGGCTTTGTAGCTTACAGAAGAGCTAAAAAACACAATTCAATCCATTCCTTAAATGTTTGCTCTTGTATTTCCCAGTTTTGGAAAGGGTAAATAAGATATCAATCTCCACACTTCACACGCAAAGTATTTTTCTGCAGCCTAAGATCAGTGATGGGTTTCAACGACTCCAGTTTCTGATATTTGAGTTTGAGCTGTGTGTTTAAAAGTTGATGTTATGTGTTTATGGAGGTTAAATTAAATATATTTTTAATCCAGCAGATGCTCTTATCTGTCATGTTCCCTCTGACATGCAAAGAAAACTGCGCTCGCCTGCATATAAACAAGAAATCGGTATTCTGGGGCAAGGGAATTTCACACATCGTTTCCAACAGTCGCCTCCACAACAAATATCAAGGCGATGTCAGGGGATGTCATAAAATGACACCCGTAAGGAAACACTAGTACGTGTAGAGTCAGTCTAAAGTCGGCAAGTCTAAAGCTATTTAAGGACATGTTATAAAAAAAATAAAATAACAGATTCTCAGAAACCTGAAAGCCAGAATAGCAGCAATGATTATAAGGTCGTGTCAGGCTGATGCAGGGCAGGTTTTACTTTGCCTCTCAGTCGCACAGAGTGAAGAAAGATATGAGCAAGACAGGTGTGTGTGTGTGCTGAATCAAATGAGACGGCTTCAGTAGACCAAGAATATATGGGGAGGAGCAGAGGCTGTAATAGCAGGTATGAGACTGGGTAAAGAATTGAAAGTGAGATGAACTGCTCACAGTTGTGACAGGTCGCTCCAGAGTATCCTGTTCCTGAGCAGTCGCAGGAGAAGGAACTCCATGTCTGAGAGCAGCGGCCCCCATGTTCGCACAGGTTGGGAAGGCATCTGGGAGACACAAAAAAATAAATAAATTCACACAACTGTTTACTATCAGGAGATTATTTTCAACACCGATCAAACTTAATTAGTCAAATTATTGGGGTTTTTTTTCTGTAGAATGGGTATAGAAAAATATCCTAAATGCAACATTTCCTTTTAAATGAACAATGTTACAATAGAAAACAGAAAGATGAAACACAAATTATCACATTAAAAAAGCTGAAACCTGATGATTGATGCTCCTAATACACTTCTGTTATTAGGAGCACAAAACAACAACAATTCCTTGGCAGCCAAACAAAACACCATCCAAACCTCTCTGCATTTGTATCATCAGGAGAGATACTTCTTTTGTTAGTTTTACAAACCTGATCTTTTATTTATCAGGCAAGCAAGACCCCTGCTCACCGCTATCCTGATTCTTTTGTATGCAATTATGAACATCCTCTTTGGAACTCACCCAATAGACTAATAATTTGCTGTTTATTCATGTTTCATTAAAATCTCCCAAACAACTTTGAAATGATAGCGTCTCATTCTGTGCCCTTGTCTGAGTTCAAAGAAGGCTGACACGCCGAGGTGTTTCTCTAAAAATAAAAGCATTACTGTCACCTTCAGAGTAGAATGCCTGTTAATGGGATTTTGACACAATGAGCGCTTAACAGAAATTTCAAACCACACTCTTCTGATTAATAGTCCCTTCCTCAAGCCTCCTTCAGTTTCACATAATTGCCAGCCTTTCAAGCATGCATCTATAATTTCATACACTTTCATCTCCCACCTATTAACTGCAGCGGAGCGGACCAGCCGCAACATGGATAAGGTTGCAGCTGCTGGTTTAATTACCATCAAGCTATTTTCTGTTGTGTTCATGGGTGCCCTAACAGGTCATGGAATTACAGTAGCCAGCGCATGTAAGCGCACACTGACCATAAATTAAATCACTAGTTTTAATTAGACACAGTGGGAAAGAGATTAACTCTGATAAAAATGATTTTTGTCACACTTGTAGGTCAGGCCACAGCAAGTAAATGAGGGTTAGCAACAATGTAAGAAACATTCACAAAGCTGAGAAGAGCAGCTGCACATGTCATGCCCTCACAACAGCTGACAGCACAGGAGACTGCAAAGTATTCAGCTAAACTTCCTGGGAAAAGAAAAAAAAAAAAGAAAAAAAAGAAAAACATTGTGGATGTCACCCACTCAAATTTCATTTAAGCTCTGCATAAGTTTCTTTGTTGCTGTAAACTGCATAATGCATGCAGATGAGTTGTTTCATTTATAGGACACATCAAAAACTTTCTGTGCTTTCATCTTTTTATATGAAACACTTGCTCTGCTGTGACTATTAATATTTATCAGAGATTACGAAAAAAAAGACGTCAAACTGTTTTGCAAAATTTCACAGAAGTTTTGTGCTTCAACAGTAAAGTTGAGTCCAAAAGGCGCCTTAACCAACACTGTTTGTATTAACTCGACTTTTTAGGGTCATTTCAACCTTCAAGTTTTTTAACGTCTTTTTGCTTCATGGTGTCGTGACTCATTTCGCTGTTGTGGTCAGAGCTCACTGTCTTCATGATCCTTGACTCTTGCAGTTGCAGGCAGCCTGTTAAACCCCCTGCACTCTACCTGCTCAGCATCAGACAGACAGTTAGCTTCAACATGAAGCTGGTGAAGAAAGCAGCGAAGTAGTCAATTACTTCCCTCAGTGATTGGAAGAGACCAAACCAGGGCTAAAAACTGAATGAATATTGGTCTTAATGGACTCAGACTTAAAGGTGCTGTAAGTGGTACGGAAATTTTTTTCCCACAGAGTTTTTAAATTAATGTCAAATAGCTCTACACTCAGGCAGACATCACTGATATCGAGTGTTTTGTCAGTAACATGGGTCCTCCACTCTGCCATACACATTTCTGGTGTCCTGCCCACACTCTCGTCCAATCAGGAGAGAGGATTTTAGAAATGTGTTTTTGGTTTACTGCGGAATGGAGAGACTTTGAAACCCACATTACTGACCAAACTCTATTATCAGTGATGGCTCTCAGAATGTGCAGCAATTTAACACTTATTTTAGCAAAGTGTACTTACATAAGACACCCGCATATTAAATTGTAATTGTAAGTCTGCATCAAGTCTAACTCACAGGATGTTGACTGTGGGTATAAATCCGCTAAATCCGCCACTCTGCGACTGTTTCAGTCAGCATTCTCTTCCCCTTCTGCTCCTTTCACTAAATGAACAGTTCAAATCTATCTATCTTTCTATCTATCTATCGTTTATTTAGTTTTTTTTAACCATATATGGCTTTTACTAAGTCAGACTTTATTTTACAAAGTCAAACTTTATTCCAGTGCTGACAAGTTAGGACTGGCTATGAGTAGTAAGTGTCCATTTGAGGGATACATCAAAAAATTTCACAGCTTGCATCTTTTTAATTCATTATGCATTCATTTATTTTTAATATTTTTTTAATTAATATTTAACAAACTATTAATAATATACTACATTAAGGAGGTGTTTCTGTTTTTTAAAAAAAAACATTTTACATTTACATTCCATAGCTTTTTTTTCTAGAGCTAAAATATGAGTGAATATTAAAAAAATTCTTCTGGTCTGCATCTGTTTGTTGTGAATGCTTGCAACTGTTGCCACCACATCAGACGTATCAACTTTATGAAATAATAAAACACCAGTGTTGAACTTACAGCTTGTTGCACTACTTGTTCAAAAATGGCCAAAATGTTATTAATG
>JAQFJB010000005.1:1571522-1584216 GCA_029874875.1 Naso minor | reverse complement strand
CTCAGTATTAAGTTGAAAGGTTTTTTTCCTCTTATTTCGTAATTCATATTATTGGTTAAAAAAAAAAAAAAAACTGAAAAAAAGAGCAAAAACTGTATTGTTTGTTCATGTATACTATTCCTGATCAGGGGGCCATATACGCTATGGTAAGCATCATAACTCATACTATAAACTACTCTGTTTGTCTCATCAGTGAAAAATATTAAACTTAGTAACTGATTTTTTGCTCTGTAATGTTTCAAGTCAGAAACAGTACACAAAGTAAGATGGAAAGCAGGCGACACATGGAAGAAACTGAAGGGTCTACAGGATCCAAGCCGTGCCTGCAGCGGTCCAAGGAAGCCTTGATGCTATAAGCAGTTGCATAGTAGATCCACAAGCATCACCGCATGATAAAAAGGTTTTTTTGTGGAAGTATGTAGGAGGGCTGTTTAAAGGAGGTATGCTCTGTAGGTGAGGGGGTTGTGAATGGGTGCTGTATTTCTTCTTTTAGCTCGCTCTTTTAAAAACTTATGAAGAGGCAAAGATCAGTGAATGCTGAACACCAGTCTGAGAGTGTCTGCTCGCTGAAAAGACTGCTATATAAAAAGGACAGGACTCCGCTTTGTGGTTAAATGCCAAAAATAACATGTCTCTAATGTGGGTTACTCCCCTTTGCTGACCATATCACCCCAGTTCTCACTGCAGTTTTTTAAATAAATGATTAATGTGAGTAATTAATCAACCAGTTAAATCAATCAAGTTTGTTTGTTCAGTGTTAACATAAAAGATACAATCACAGTGAAATAATCCTAGCAAGTCTTTAAAAAGATTTTTATAGATGCAGTGTTTGAAAAGAATACAATTGCTGGTCTGCTCTGGCCAATATTGACCTTGGTATTTGATATTAACACCACATCAGTGCTGTCTACACAGGACTAATAGGGCCCAGTCTGATGATGAATAGCACCCTCCGTTCACTCGGCTGACCTATAAGGTGCGGGACACACTGGGGAGTCCAGAGGAGAAAAAGCTAACCTTCCAGCTCATTTACTGTAGCCTTAGGTTACTTTTACACATAACCTGTTTGGTAAGCTTAAACTGAACTATGCTGCATTTGTCCTTGTACCTGTCCTTTATGATATGTGAGGTCAAGTTGAAGTTTTATTATATATTGTCTCGTAGTGATGACCAGACAAAACCAATAAACCAAACAGCACTGCAAGGTGCAGTATCAGGGTAAATATGAGCTAGTTGACAATCGTCCCAACTAGTCAGTGAATTATCTGTCAGTCTGACTTCATGTTTACACCTCATGATTTATTTGTAGAAGTCTTTATAATTTTAGTAGTCTAATAATTCCTTAATCATCAGTAAGGATTGAGCTCATATATATCTGTTATTTGCCTGTAAATAATTTATTCTAAGTTCTTAGTTTAGTCCCCATGTGGCTGGGCTCATAAGATGGAGGCTTCTCCCTGATCGCAGCTGGAGAAAAACTTCCTGAAAATGTTCAAAAATGTTTCTGTTTCATTCAGTTTCTGAAATTTTGGGGGCACCGTAAGGCTTGAACTTACCCTGCCCTCTATATTTACTCTGAATGGGTGAGCTTTTTATGGAAGAGGTAGGACTGACCCACAAAGGTCTGCAGAGTCTTCAGTTTGAAAGAGAGCAAAAACAAAAAAAAAAATCAAAGTGCTCTAATGTGTTTTACAGAAAAATCCAGGCTAAATCAATTTGGCTGAACTGAAACACTAGGCGGTTCTCACACCAAACCAACGGGTATTTTTTTAGGGTCTGTTTATACCGCTCGAGCTGTGAAAGAACAAAAAACAACTTGGTCCAGAGTGCTTCTTTTATTTCAGCCTGAGTTAAGAGGATGGATGAACTAAATATCTTGTAGCAATCAATAGATATTGATCAATCCTCTGAAATGCTTTTATTTCAGGCATAGTGTGGGCTAAATTGAAAAGTGGTGTGTTGTTAATGGAGTGAAAGGGGGGAAAAAATAGGATACTGTGCTGTGTGAAGCTGCTTTGTGTTCCTCCTGACCTCTCAGACATCGTTGTACTGGTTGAGTTAATAAAACAGGAAATGCAAGAGTATTTCTTTTCAAGGCTTACATTTGTGGTTATAGTCTTTTTCAAAACTGACTACAGCATTGAATTTTCATGTCACATATGAAACCTGCTTTAACTTGGTTTTGTTTTGGTAGCAAGGCAACATTTAGATTTTCTAAGGTTGTATTTTGCCAAATTCAAGCTGCACCTAACGTGAAAACAGTAACTGGGACACACCCTAAAAACCCTGTCTCCCATAGAGATGACTCTATTAATTACTTCATTATTTTGCTTAATCCAATATGTTGTGCAGGGAAATTTTATTGGTACCTGAATTGTGTTACCTTGTTCATGTAAGGGAAGGACTATGGTTTCTGCTAAATGTTAACTAAGTCAACACATCTGTACGGTTGCTATATTAACCTGGGCTTGTAATTAATCTGAACTCTGAGGCTAGCAAGTCCGTAACATAATGTCTCTCCCAAGTTTTGTAAAAGAGGTATGAATGTTAAATTCTAAATTCTGAAAGAACTCTCCTCGGGAGCCGCGTGCGTCATGTGTCTGCCAACATCTCAGTGTTTTCCCCAGTTCAAAAAGGTATTTTTCAAAAAGGTATTTTTGAACTGGAAAGTTTGTTGTTGTTGTTGTTCTACTCTTGTGCCTTCAGCGATCTTTTGCAGGCTGGCCTTCTACATTTTTTGCTCCTCTTCAACTTAAAACCAAAAGTCACCCTTTCTTCCTCTTCCTGCTTCCTCCTAGCCCACATCAGTCTAGACTCCCATAAACTAAAAACTATTACAGCTGGCGGGAGCCGGGAGGAAGTTCTCACCTTGAATGACTGCCGATTACCAGCTGGCCACATCCTTGTGTGTCTGAAGCATTAACTGATCTTGTGAGCCCCAGCTTTGAAGCCTCTAATATCCGATCCTCCATAAGCACAACAAGTGGTGATTGGATTTGCACTGAGCAAGTTGATAAATCAAGCTGTTGCCAAATCCAGCCAGAAAAACTGCAGAAATGTCTCTTCCACTGAGAAAGTCTGTCACTACATACTTGTTTAACTGTTGTTATCGAGTCTATTTCTGCTATTACTGTGTTTTCTTTACTAATGTTAACGTTAGCACTCATTGCTTTGGGAGTCCATTACTGTTAAGCAAGTGGCAACCTGTACGTCATTACCGACGCCGTCCATGATTGGCTGGTTAAGCTGTTATAGGAGAAGTTCGATTTTTTGCACATGAAGCCTTATGATGAGGATATTTACGATCATATACAATGTTCCTAAGCCTTATGTACCGACACTAAACACAGATATATAACCCGGAAACAGCTGTTTGTTTGCTTCATGAAGCAGCTGAAAGAGATGCTTTTGGGTTATATATCTGTGTTTTACTGTCGGTACATGAGAAGACACCACTGAACACTTTTGGTGAGTTTTACGTCTTTTAAAACAAGCATTTACTGTGTTTTTTAACTGATTGTCTGAGTGCACATGCTCTTCCTTTGTGTTCAGCTAGCAGTGACATCAGCAATGAGCGCCAGTTCACAGGACTGCGCTGGTTATCATAAAAAGCTGTTGAACATTGAATATGATCGTTAAAATCATCATAAGACTTAATATGCGAAAAACTAAACTTCTCCTTTAACTACAGTCCAGTTCCTGATTGACTTACTTACTTACTTATTCAAAAATTTGAAATAGTTTTTAGTCATTTTAGTAACTTGCTGTTGCAAATTAGTTTTATATGGGCGTGCAGTAAGAAGGGTTGAGCCTGAAGATGTGTTCAGACAGACAGCGAACTGAATTAGCGACAGATGCTCACACCTGCTGTGTGTGGCAGTGCACCTGTGTGTTGTGTTGAGCTCCTCTCCATCCAGCCCCCTTTTTTCTCTCATCTCTGTAAATGTATGAATCAGATTCCTAAACCCCTGGGATAGGAGCTCAAAATAAAACATTTTAGTTCACACAAAAACATCTTCATGTCAGTTTGCTACGCCTGGGCAAATCTGCATCTAATCGCCTCTTTCCAATGAATTTGTGTGCAATCATGCCACCTCTAAAATTTGCCTCACATTCAGTCTGAACAAATAGTGACGGGGCATGGATGACATCTGTTTAGACAATATTTGTTCACAATGGTTCATCATACCGAATACAAAAATACACACACACACAAGCACTGAAAGTCAATTATTGAGGAGTTCTCTGGAAACAAACAAACAAAAAAAACAACAAAGACAAACAGACTCTCTGATGTGAAGCTGTTGTCCAGCCAGTTTCCGTTTCTTTCTGTCACGGATTTTCTCAAAATTGATATTTTTTTAAAAATCCTCAGACTCCGTGTTGGTCAGTCTAGTTTGTGCAGTGCCGTGGCATGTAGTCAAGTCCACCCTCATGCCTACAACACTACTATAAAAGCTTGTAAATCCAGTTATTACATTAAAAGACTGCTATATTAACAAAGAAGCATCTCAAATAGAAGCTGTAGCAATGTAAATCAATCTAACGGCTGAAATATTAGATCTGTAGCGTAACCAGAGGATGGTGCATGGTGAGAGCAGCATGAAATTAGATTTCAGGGAGGCAGCACCAGTGAAAGTGACTGACTTCAGTCAGAATATCTGGCAGAAAAATACAAGGAACATTCACCTTAGAGGACATCTTTTTGAGGCTTTTGCTTCATGGGCTGTTAATCTTGAAAGGAAACAGACATCTATAAAACAGCTGAAGTCTAAAAGTCCTGCTTTCAGAATTTACCTTAAGCACTGTGGGAGAAAGCAAGTATCCCCTGTATATTGTAATAGTAAAACTAGTCACTGTAAAGAAAGAAAAGACAGACAGACAGAGAATAAGACTGTCAAGAAGAAAATGGAAGACATAAAAAATTCTCTAAATGCTCGTATCAAAGAAATATCATGTAGAAAAAGGTATTTTGTGCAATTTGGCGCCCCCACAGTTTCTGATCGCAAACCCTGTTTTTGTGTACTTTGGTTCTATTCCTCCCCCAAACAAAGGGTGGCGATAGAGCACTGTTGCTGGCTGCCACAGCATGATGTAGGGCTGTGTTTCCACTTAAATTTGAAAGGAGCGTTCCTGGTGTTGAAAGGGGGAGGAGACAAAAAAAAACTCGAGGTTTATTGAAGAAAACCTCCTCTAGACCACGTTAGCTTTACTGAGTCCGTCACTATAGTAACAGTTACTATACGTACTGACTCAGGGTTTAAGTTACCTCTCTTTTTGAAACTGGGTGGATTTACTCCTCCTGAGTTACCTCCTTTTATGAAACAGAAAACCCAGAGTTTTTCTCATTTCAGGGTTAACAGACTCAGAGTTTCATCTACACCTGCTTTGTGAAATGGGCCCCAGGAGCTTTAATTTAGAAAGATAGACTGGTCTTAAAAACTTATCTTCAGTGTTCTTGGACATGATTATAAAGAAAGAGCCACTCAGAGGGCATAAGCCCTCCTTTCAAAGTTTCTACTACTGCAATCAAATAAAACACTATCTGAGATTATTTGTTTCCTTAGTTGTTAAGTTCTTAAATAGGCTGTAGGCCTAATTGCTATCACACACACTCTTAGTGCTTTTATATCTCATTACAACTTTATTAGGATGAGATTCACTATATGCTTATTATGAATTTATGTTTATTTTTTTATTCTGATGATGTGTATTGGTTGTGTTGACTACTGTTTGCAAACCAAATTACCCCTCACGGACAATTAAGACGATTCAATCCAATTCAATAGCTGTGAGCGGAGGGTGTCCCAAGTGGGCTTGTCAAATAACGTCTGCATGTGTGGCGCTCCTAATGAAGAAATACACGGCGCAGACTTGCTAATTGAGTGACTTCTGGGAGCAGCTTCTGGCCCCATACTGGTTTGGCCCCTTGATCTTGTCATATGCCAAGTGTGTGTCCTTCCTGCCTCCTGCCCCCCGCTAATTTAACCCTTTGATCCTGTCAGCCCTGTACTGCTTGCAGCTCTGAATGCTAATGCCCCCTACGTCTGCCCTTTTGTTTCTATTTGTATTTTCACTGCGTCTGATCACTGTCTTCCTTGGCCCTTTACTCACTACTGTTTACATACTGCTTTAGTTTACTGCTGAAAAGTGATTCCTTTTCATTTGTTCTGGGTCAGCTCACCAGCTCACATCCACTCCATGAGTGTGCATTCACCGCTGGACCAGCTTGCTTCAGTGAAGTCACACCAATATGGCAAACTTGAATTATTTTTTTCAACACTCCACAATATTGTCACTTTGATCCCTTTTGCACCTGGCATTAAGTGTTTTTTTTTTGTGATTGGATTGCAATCGGATAGTACTTGACCACAAACATACACCTGATATTATTATGCATCTCGATTGTCCATATTAAGATCAGATTGCTGTCCGATTGCACTCTTTCCCACTCTACATAATGTCACATCCTCTTCTTCTGTGCGTCCAGCTTTTACTATCACCTTCGCTAAGCTACACCCTTGAACACAAACTGGCCAGTCACAGCGTAGTATCTGCCAGCTCTGCCCAGGGTCAGTTACGTATTTCCGCCCACAGCATTGCGGTGTGTGGATTGGAGATGCATTGGCATTTACACTTGTATTCAATGTGTTCAGAATGTGTCCCTGGCCACCTTCGGAGGTGCTTTGACAGATCAGATCATAATCCATCCTTAATGTAGTTCTAGTGCATTTACACCTGTACTTTCATGTGATCAAGCGCTGTCCAATCGCAATCAGATAAAATGAAAAAACATATTTTAATGCCAGGTGTGACGAAAGAAAGAGCCCCACATGTATCATCACTCGTGTCATTTGTGCCACCCAACGCTGTCTGTTTCTTCAATCCCTCAATCAGTCCACTGGCACAGCCATCAGAGAGGCTATCACTGAACAATTTTTTTATGTAGCAAAAAAAAAGAATAAACAATCACAGGATGTTTTTGGCTTTATCTCTGGGAAAAGTGACAAAAGGTACAAATATAAATAATCAAAGTAACCAATGTCCCAGTCATACACCATCCTGGGTACTTGTGCTCTTCACGTTAACATGCTCGCATGTCAAGGCTTCAGAGCTGGCAGGGGTGCACACACTTACTTAGCCCAAAGCTAACATTAAAGAGAGTCGGCTGCCAGCCTGTGTGATTCACAGCTTACCTGTGCTCTTTCCAACTGCTCATAACACACAGCCTTGACCGACTGATCCCTCAGGCGGTCTGGTCCACTGCTTCCGTGACGTTCGGTGGTGCCCATCCAGACCCCCATCCTGACGTCCTCTTTGCATTTTAGCTGTGTTCCACTGACTTGACTCTTTACTACTCGTTTGGCAGTCAGTTCATTTTTAGTTGGACAATGACAGTAACTTCACAGAAATAACTACTTGGAAGGTGAGAGCCCCTTAAACATTTTCTTGGCTGGTTTTCTTTTTGGTGAGATATTGATATAGGCTATTAGATTTAGGATTTAAGGTAGTGAAATATCCTTGATTATTAGAAAAGACCAACTTCACTGAAACTGTGTATTTTTGTGCGGCTAGCTCCCTCCAGTCACCTTCCTCTCATTCTTTTAAAATTCATTTGCTTCAGGCATTCTCCAGTCTCATTCATCCATTTTTTGCTTTACTGTCAACTGAAGCATTTACAGTTAAAGGCAAATAATAAAAAGCATTGGATATTTTTGTAGATCAGACGAATCATTTTGCTGTTTCAAACTTTCCCCTGTGTCCCTCTAGTTTCAAAACAAAGCTTCCATCAGACAGTTTATCACACTGGATTCATAATGATGATGACAGTTGCATTTTAATTGCTCTAAGTTTTATTCGTTTCTGACAGGAATCCTGACAGTGTCTTTCACACCATAGTGTTTCGCATCACTGCAACTCAGAATAACATCAACGGATTTTGTGATGATAATTGGATACAAAGTACGCCATCTGTCTTTAATCAGGAAAAAAAGTAAACTGTTAATTAGCTCCCATGATTCTAAAAGCAACATTTTGATCATATAGACTTAAAAAGGCATAAGCTACTTGTCTTTTAAACTGCTTCACACTCTTCACTCTGCATAGGAAGCAGAAATAAGTATACAGTGCTTCACAGCACAGTATTTCATGTTGGGCTCGTTTCAGAAAGGAGGTTAAGCAAATTCTGAGTCTAACCCTGAACTCTAGGTTTCCACTTCTTGGTCTTGTCTCGGTCTCTGCACACTCTGGTCTTGGTCAAGTCTTGGTCTCAGTTAGTGTAGTCTTGACTACACCACTGTATTTATTCACACTTATAATAGGCTACAAGGGAGAACTGATGAAATCGTATTGAACCTAAGAGTCACTTTAAGTTAGGATATCCCACAGACGGAAAGCAGACTTGAAAGGAGTTTAAATGACACGTAAGAACAGAGTTTAAACGGGTAAGGCTGAGGCGTTATAGGCTCATGGTGGTACCTCACTTTAATCGTATTTATTAATAAAATAAAAATCAATCAGTCGATATTTTAGTTTGCAGCTTTATCTCGAACATAATGCCTTTTTCAAACATGTCCTTTATCCCATTGAGTTAGTTAATTAGGCCTAAATAAACGAACATTTGAGCGATGCTGGTGATGAGAGGATGGATAAGATTATGCAGACAGCCATATAATAGACTAGAAAGAACAAACAGTCTTGCAATAGGTTGTCATCTGGAAATGATAAAACATCTAGTGTATTCTCAAAATCATCTTCAGACGTAGCCTAGCCTGTATGTTAATCCCTGTGCAGTAATGCGACCTCTTTATCTGTTGAATCCTTGACAAAAAGACAAAAGTCTTTTATACAGTTTGCTTAATAAACTATAAACTAACCAGGATCTTTTGTCAAACAGTCGGTAACACAATGCTAAAACACATGTGATACAGGCTAAGGACTAAATGAATACGGAAATGAAACAACATTTCTGGTGCTGATAGAGGGAGGAGACAGACTCGAGGTTTATTGAAGAAAACCTGCTCCCAACCAGGTTAAGCTGGGTTTATGGCTGCTGCACAGAGGATGTGTGCACCAAAAGTGATGTCATCACACCTGCACAAAGGCCCCAAAAGCCTTTTCATTTCAAGCTGGACACCAGTGAGGGTTGAAGCAAATATTCAGCCCTAAATGTTCATTACCAGGGCAGGTGTTGAACCTGAGAAAATCAGCAGTGTGTGAGCTGTTAATTTTGTTTAATTCATGTTGGCCAGAAAACTTTATAAACTTTATATTTGTATTTTATTAACTTGCTGGGGTACACCTTTCCTTAAATCAAATTTAAGCACTTTTTAAGGAGCCTAACCTATTTTCAAAGTAGTCATAATTTATTTATGTACTGTTTCAATAAATAATAAAATTAAAGAAGGCCTACAATCAAGCACTGTTGAAATAAGATTAATGAAGCACTGCCAATCGTTTTTCTCATTAAAAAAAAACTCATGTTCAAATTCACAGGCTATCCAGGATATATTTTCTCAAATGTTTTTATCATGAAGCACGACATAGAGCAAACCATTGTGTTATCATGCTGCTTTTCTATATAAATAAATGTGTCACATTGTGCAGCTCCTAATCTGTACTCAGATGGCAACTTAAAAGTCCTGTATTAAAACCACACATTGCTCATTCAAACACCCTCTTGTCATTTTCATACCCATAAACAGATGAATTCTTCCTCAGCAACGAGCGTGTGTAGCCATGTTGGATCATGATATTCTTCCCGAACATTTATTGACTTGTGGCTTATTCACAGAATATTTTGTGTGTACGTCCTCTGGCATATAGGAGAACACTGCAATGTGTGAAGCACTGACCATAAACGCCTGCGAGCATGATGATGGCGTCACTTTTGGCTCACGCAGGGAACACAACCATAAACATAGCTTTAGGTTCATTGACTCAGTTACCATAGTAACTGACTCAGAGGTTAGGTTACCCCTCTTTCTAAAACATAACACCCAGACTTTTCGTTATTTCGGAGTCGACAGACTCAGAGTTTTCACTAAACCTGCTTCCTGAAACAGGCCCGTTAACTCCTACACTTATTTATAGTCTTAGCCTTACTTTTATGTTTGTAAAACTTTTTAGTATTCTTCCACAGCTTTTTAAGTTATATAGTGAGGCAATAATATTTTATAGATATTTTGGGGGGGGCTTTTTGTGCCTTTATTTCCAGGATAGGACAGCTGAAGAGTGGACAGGAAACAGGGGAGAGAGGGGGAATGACATGCAGCAAAGGGCCACAGGTGGAATCGAACGTGGGTCCACTGCGGCGAGGACATAGCCTCTGTATATGGGGCGCTTGCTCTACTGATTGAGCCACCGGGCGCCCCATGCAATAATATTTTAGACATTTTTACCTTATTAAATATTACAGAAATTAAGTTCCACATTTATACTTTTGATGTTGCTGGCTGGAAATGCCGACTGTGTGAATTTACTGCAGGGCCAAAAAGCAATACAATAAATAAGCCAGTGTCTTAAAGATACACAGATTAAATCTCTGTACACAGATTAAATCTCTGTACATCGAATAACATTCATGACCATTCATGACCATGAATGTTATTCATGGTCAGACGTAAGAAATATGTAAATACCTCTTGTTGTTGTTGTTGGTATAATCTCTTTTCTGTCGTTCCGTGTTGACCACAGATATTGACAGTTGTTTAATTAATTGGATGCGTATCGCCAACATTTATGAAGTGAACTGCTTTCACACCCACAGGCTAAGAAAATAGCATTGAGTTCTGTTTATTATGTCAGAAGCCATTAATTTGCTGCCAGCTTTATATTGAACATGTTATCAGGAACCTGGCAAGCCAGCGAGAGCAAAGACAAAATGATCCAATTTAATACTGTTTGGCTGGAGGAGTCAGATTTCACTGCCCGCCGGATTTTTGGTTAAATGGGAATCTAAAATACATTTGTTTGACTTCATTCTCCCGAGGTGTTTGCACCTGTACCTGAATTTTATCTACAGTGTCTCCATTAGTGCTCCATGATGCAGAACGGCAATGGGCGCTGGATAATTTTCTGTTTTCTAACAAGGAAGCTCATTGTCTGTTAACGTGTTCTGTTTCCCCGTCAAACACTTC
Organism: Naso minor; assembly: GCA_029874875.1. Lineage (NCBI taxonomy): Eukaryota > Metazoa > Chordata > Actinopteri > Acanthuriformes > Acanthuridae > Naso > Naso minor. The sequence continues at coordinate 1,573,078 of JAQFJB010000005.1, read as the reverse complement.
CCAGTTGTAAACAATGACGTGTTTTGCGGTCATTGACACATCCTTTCATTTCATTCCGAGATGAAAGTAAAGGGAGATTAGTTAATTGCCAGGATTTTATAAAATAATTGCTCAAATAATCCTCTTTATAGTCATTTGTAGTAAGAATTAATTTTGTGTATTAACATGTTCCAGAGATTAGCTGCCATTCAAACAGTTATAGCAGTAACTCAACCATTCTTTTCTCTGAATGCTAACCATTCATTTCATGTTTTTATTGCAGCTTCTTACAAACCTGACTTCCTAAAGAAGACCAAAATGTCTGCCTTTCAGTAATTTACCCTGAAAAAACAATAGAGGGAAGTAAAACTGGCCTTGAGTCGAACTGGGATGGACCATTTTACTCTACTGCAACTTTCCCTGCAACCGTTTTGTCTTGTTGTGAATCTTTGGTCCAAACTGGACTTCAAACTGGACAGTTCAAATCAAATGTCTTTCCACCTACCTGTAGTGCTATTTATCCGTTTAGATTTGTTTTTGTTGTAAGCTGTCATCTGTCAGAGATATCAGCCTAAGAGATGTCTGCCACCTTTAACATAGTGGACTACATGGCACTTGCCTGATGCTGCTGTAACCAAAAAAAAAAAAACCCTCCACAGTAATGGCTCTTTCCAGAAATTATGACTCAGTTAGCCAAGATACTTCACAGAAAAGATTTATTAACTCTGCAGATTATGAAGGAATTGTGCGATGGACATGCAAGAAATGAACTAATTTTCCAAGTAATTCAGTGGCTTATTCATGAGTGAGTCTGTGAATGAAGCATACTATTGACAGTGAGGCTGTTTCCATTTATAATTCCCAATGATCTCCAATTCATGAAAATTCATTAGAAGAGGTCAAAGCTACTGCAAAGTTTGGACTTGTGAAATACTCCAAGTTTTCTGTGGGATAGGGCTCACTTAAAGCCAAGAAGAAGGAGAAATTCATATTTTTAAAAAAGCAGACCTGCAAACTGGACTGACATCACAAATCATAATTGCAATTTGCAAACTCCACTTTGGCAAATGAATATGATACTGTTTATTGCCATACATATGCAGAAATAAGCAGACACATTTAAATGTTTTCCGTTCTACAGATACCCTGCTCTTGTGCCTCAGCTTAAATTTGAATATAGAAGAACTGGTACATATTGGTTTACAACATTGATCTTGACTTGATTCTGTGTCTGTGCCCATTTAGCACTTGTGTCAGAAAATGGAAATGGATGTCAACAAGGACTTAAAACTGAAACCTGCAGCACTTGTTTCTGTCCTACTACTTCCAATCACAAGAGGTTTCCCTTTTATCTGGACCACCCCTACAGTCTCTTTCACTCTGGGAGCAGAGCAAGCACAAAAATACTATTGCTGACTGTTATGATCATTGTACTGTAATTGATCATTGTTCTGTGCAAAGCAATCTGCTGCAGGCTTGGAGAAAGCAGAAATAAACAGAGGCACTGTTTGTCTTTCTATAGGCTATATGTCTGTATGGATCATGGCAGGATGAATCTGTTAGGGGTCCCCTGGGGC
>JAQFJB010000005.1:1427830-1437857 GCA_029874875.1 Naso minor | reverse complement strand
CTTGTTGCTGAAGCGGTGGCACACTGCTGCTTAGTGTAACTTGTTTGCACTTGTTCGCATGCCAGCTCAGCCCGCCGAGCAGCTAATGTTAGTGGTTCTGTCACCTTACTTGCTCAGACTGGAAGCTCGGACACTGGGGAAATGTTGGCAGTTAACTATTAGCACAGGACTTTTGAACAGCCACGAAGGAGAGGTTGTTTTGGCTCGGGATGGTGGGAGAAGTCGGATTATGGGCCCACCAGCAGCGAAAGCCACAGCTAATAGTGTTAGATGACTCTGCCTTGGCCTGTCAACCTACTGACAGTCAAAGCACCTAAACACCAAAACCCTCTGATGCTCTGAACTCTGGCTAGAGAGCCAGCTGAGCTGCATGGCCGTGGATATAATAAGAGAACTGGACACTTCATATAAATGGCCACCCATTCAAACCAGTGAAAACTGCATCTGCCGAAAAAGTTTCCTGGCTTCCTGGTTTACTTCCAGATTATGTAGCCCACTGAATATGCACAGTAGAGTTCCCCCCGCTGGCCCTGCCCATGAGTTCACCCTCAGCTCATAGATTTTAAATTGTGGTGATGTCACTGATTTTAAAATCACCCATGTCTCTTTTATAATGGCGCCCTTTGGGGAAAGAGTTTTTTGAGCTGCAGAGGAATTTTATCGCTGCAGTTCTGTGAGTGACCACTGCGCCTGTTGGGAAGCAAGGCAGAGTGGCTTATCCAGTTCTCTTAATACATCCGTGTGCACGGCTGACTGAGGTAATCAGCGAATGGCCACACGAGCAGCCACTCTCAGCCAGTTCATCGTATCCTGGACATTTGTCTTTTTTTTTCTCAGTAACTGCCACTTTTGCTTAGAGCATCTCGCACTTTCATGTAGGTTTGCCAAAGTTTTGGTTTGTTTGTTTGGTTGGTTTTTTTTACCCTAATGCAGCATTGTGCAGGATGCTGCTTAAATCCCCCCTCCACCTTTTCGCTGAACATGCTGAACACATCAGCATTTTTATACATCCTCACTAGCAGCTATAATATGCTTTCTGCAGTTGGTTCGGATCGAGGTCGGCCCACGTTCACACCTCAAACAAACCGTATCAGAGTTAATGTGGAGCCAGACCAAGACCACCTCTTTAGGTGGATTTGGGTACGGTCATGTGGTCCACATCCAAGTGGGATATCTGTATTCACACTTGCCCAAAAGATCCACACCAAGGGGGAAAACACACCAGAGTTTGATTCATCCAAACTAAACAAGACAGGTGTGAATACATCCTCAGGCAGATGATGCAGCCCAACAAGGTGCCAGTAAAATATAAAAGGACTTTTTTTAAACTTTGAATCATGCAAAGATACTCGAGTGAAATCACAGAATAAAAATATAGAGTTTGAAATGAGCATCATAGGTCCCATTTTAACCACAAACTGCATATCATTATTTGTCCTGTTTTGGGTCATTTAGTGATTGTAAATCTAAAAGTCACACTCTTTATGTTCTTTTTTTTGGTTTCTACCAACTCCTGATGATTGAACTCTGATTATATGAACATGCCCGAAATAAAAAATAAATAAATAATTTAAAACAAAATTTTTTAAAAAAAAGGTGCACCTTCAAAAATTTTATGATATCTTAAGAAACGTATCTTGTGGGAAATAAGGGCGGGACTCTGATAAGCTATTATAGCTATAAGCTTCTCCTGTACCTTTTTCGGCCATGTGCTGTATTGTAAAACTGAAATTGTGTGTGATGAACTCTGATTATATGAACATGCCCGAAATTAAAAAAATAAAAAATAAATAAATCCACAATTTATTCACAACAGCTGTGTGACATTTGTAAAAGTGATGAATACACCACACAGTGGTATTTCAGTCACCTTTAACCATGAACCCATTCGGCTTTATCTCTCTTGCATGTGTTTGATCACCTCAACTAAGATGGGCATCAGTGTGTTGTGAGTTTGTGTGTCTATAGGAGTATCAAAAAACAACTTTCCACAGAGGTCCACTTGTGCTTGAAAGCCTCCATGAAGGAAGGCATGAACGGAAAGAAAGCAGCTGGGAAGTGATCAGGTTAAATCACTGACATGGTATAATATTTCTTCAGATCGATCTATGTAAAAAAATTTTACTACCCCTCTGAAACTGTTTGAAATTTCAATTGCTTTGAGTGTGTTAATTCTGATTTAGGAGTTTTATGGAGCATTTTTTATTCTTTTTTGGCTTTTAAACTGATTATAATCAGGGTATTGGGCTCCATGTAACTGAATCTATTTTTATTCTGTATTCACATTATCCGTCTTACTCTACTATCAATTTTTACCTTCAGTAACTTTTTCTTGAGATGTTTTTTTGGTTTTAAAACTTCTTTTAAGAGTAATTTGTCCTCTTTTATCTTAATACTACTCTTGATCAGGACCGTTTCTCATGTCTCCTGTTGTGTGCGTCCTCGTGTCCATGAGCGAAACAAACAAAGCTCCATAGAGAAGAGATCCAAAATGTTACCTGCCTGTCGTATCAACCTTGCTTTTCAGTGAATACAGACACTGTTTGTGTTATCATACCTGTAGGGATCATTAATCAAGCCCCCAGCTTTACAACTGTAAGTGTAAAAATTATCTTTTTCTTCAAAATTCTAACTAAACAGCAAAACAAAAGCCCACACTCACAAATTTGAGTCAAAGCAGTGATCAAGATTTCGCTCCGTTTTACATTTTAACACTCACAGTGGAGTTACAGCTGAGCTCCAGAGTGTAAATAAAAGTTTCTAAGGCTCCTCCAAACGCTTCATTTTTTTCAGTGCAGAAAGCTCAGGCTTTACTTTTACTTTATGTTACTTTTGAGTCCTGAATTAATTTTTGAATGTCTGCAGTAATTTCTGGTAACCTTGGCATATTTTAAAGCTCCCACACATCAACAGTCAACCCACACAAGTGTTTTCACTTGTGCTGCCCGATTAGACCTCTTTACTGGACCGTGTGGGCGTGTTCAAACAATGCAGCATGTGCAGGTCACCAACACCTCAATTACTCATATTATTGCATAATTTAGTGACCTTGTGTTATTCCCAATATTGCTCTGTGTGTGTGTGTGTGTGTGTGTGTGTGTGTGTGTGAGTTAAGTGGAGGTGTTAAATTCAACATTTAGAAACCCTTCATCACTCTGTTATCCTCCAACTTGTAACAGCGCGTTTAAGCCTTGGCATGTAGTGTAACATTAGAAATTCATGTTATGTGTCTTTTGTCCTTTTATTGGTTTCCCCTGCATTTTTATGACCATTTCACTGTGAAGAGAACGGGATAGTCTGTGTGTGTGTGTGTGTGTGTGTGTGTGTGTGTTATTGTGCCTGCATGTGTGTGTTGTTTTTTTTTATATCTCCCCCACTGGTCTTTGTATTGTCAATTTACTCATAAGCAAAATGAAACAATGAAATGAAATAGAATTGCTAAATCGACCTGGGGCTCTGTTGTTAAAGCACCCTGGCTTCTTGTGTGTGTGTGTGTGTGTTGTGTGAGTGAGTGTGATGGTGTGTGATTGATCAGTGTCCTGTTTTATATGGTGACTGGTTGTTGAGGATGTGTGTTGTGCAAGCGAGGTCCGCTGTTTGGCAGGGTAATTCTGATTTGTTCGTGAGCAGACGCTTTATGTTTTGTTTAATCTGCCGCTAGACAAACACACAGCGGAGATAATGCTGCTGCACGTCTTCATACATACACAGATGCCCCCGGGAGAAATTGTACACACAGGAAAACAACATAAACAGAAAACACACTCAAGTGACACATCTTTCTTTTATGCTTGATTGGGTAAACAAGATGCCTCTCTCTCTCACACACACACACACATACACACACACACACGCTTCCTCCACAACAGTCATACACCAAGAACGTGGAAATTTCATTGTAGCCGCTGTGACCGAGACAAGCTGCTGAACATGTAGTGAACCTGTTGCACAGGCAGCAATCGATCCAGCTCCAGCCCTGCATGTTGCTTTAGATTTTCAAAAAAACAAAGATTTTCTGATATGGTGTAGCTATAAAGATGGTGGAGTCCAACTTACTGGAGTGCACCAACATCTTTCTGGAACAGTTCTTACATTTGGAAAGATAACGTTTTGAATTTTAAGATGTATTTTAGGCTATAATTTTTGTATTTACCAGAAAATCAAGCAGATGTTGACTTAAGGTTGTACTTGTAAAGATTACTGCTTTTGATTATTTTTCTTTAGTCACTTTTTTCCCCCCATTTTCAGTGGTAGAAGCTCGTATCAGTCATATTCGAGATAGAAATGTAGACAACCAGAAATCTTATGAACTGACAAAGTTTGTGTCATTTGTTTATGCTGAAAATACCCTCAGCACATGCAAATACACGGTCATTTAGTTCAGTGGACCAGTTTTTAATTCTCTTTTATATTGGGTGTATGGAAATATAGTCTTAGTCTCTACCATCTTACTCTGTGTGTATTTTTCTGTTTTACTGTCTCATTTTCCATCACATCAATATCTCACCTTCCGTGAACACTTCTTGTTGTGTTCCTCTTGTCTTCACTCTCTGTACTCACCTCTCACCTCTCTCTTCCAGCGGTGTTGGCCGAAACTGGGGTTGGGCGTCAGCGGGCAGCAGCATCCTGGCTGAGTTTGGGACTCTCCACATGGAGTTTGTTCACCTCACCTACCTGACAGGGAACCCTGCCTACTACCAGAAGGTAAATGTAATAATATTTGTTGTTTGTGTGTTTATTTTTTCAGTGCTCACCTGTCTCATGTTAATAGCAACACTAGCTATTTTCAGGTTAATGTTCTCTACCTAGACTGAAATTTCTTCTGTATATGCTGTTGATTATAGGTGATGCACATCCGGAAGCTGCTAGCCAAAATGGACAGACCCAACGGGCTCTACCCAAACTACCTGAACCCTCGCACGGGCCGCTGGGGCCAGCGTAAGTTCACCTTTTAGTTTTGATCAATAGGAGCAGAAAACTGACGGATTTGCCCCAAATCATTTTATCCAGGGGTCACTTTGGCAAATCACTGCCTCACTCTGAGGTGCTGACACATTTTGCACAAATTTCAGTTGTTGTGATTGCATTTTTTGGTTTTAACATTTTGTTTACAGATGTACCCAGATCACTTGTTTACAAGCAGCTGATTGGAAGAAGTGTTTATGTTTTTTTTTTTTTCAAGCATCTGAAGCTCATGAGCTAGAAGTGCTGTGAGGAGAAACAGGAGAAATTAACACTAAGTAAAGTAGAAAGGAGAACAATGGATCTTCTTTAATGAGAACAAATTGAAGTGAGTAGAGGAAGATAGAAGAGGGGAACACGGTGTTTCTGGCGTATTGATTACATTTTGGCAGTGTGCCCAGGGACATTAACAGCTCACTGAGTGAAGTTAGATGTGCAGTTTCACACTATTATGGCTCTGATTCCTGCCATTTACAGTTCAAATCATTTTCAACAAAAATTGAGTTAACGAGACAACAAATGTCTTTCTACACCTTTACTAATTTACTTTTTTACTCAGCTCAACTTGTTGATGGACAAACAACTGTTGTAACCGTGGTCACTTTGAGAGAATGCCAGTGACACTGAAGAGTTTCTGTTTGTGCAAGCTATCTGTGATATGATTCCCTCCGAACATTTTTATTAATAAACACTGTAGGTGATTGGGGCAAAATTTGCATCTTCATCTCGGTGCAAAAATGCATCTCATAGTTTCTATAAAGTAACATAAGGACTTTGCAGGCTCAGTTGAAGAAGTTACAGCAAAAAATTGAAATAAATGGGTATTGTGAATTTTGTCCCCATCTCTCACTTTGGCATCGTCTTAGGAGGAAAGTCTTGATGGCCTGTGAGGACAGGAAGACCTGCATTAGTGTACAGGAGTGAATATTTTATTAAAAGAGACTTTCAAATGTGAATCTAACCTTTTATACCACAGCATAATTTGATGTGCATATTTTTTAGAATAAAATAGAATTCTAGATGCAGACGATGACAACCGTCGAATCCTAAGTTACTGATTATTGGACTGCTTCCATGGTTACTGATTGAGTGGAGTATTATGCCAGACGTTCTGTCTCTGATATGGAAGAGTTTGGTCTTATCTACAGGGTAAATTCAGTCTTTTGACTCATTTTCTTTCGTACATGCAGTTTGAATGTTTGTACTTTTCCACTTACATCACTCGGAATATTTTAAGGGCTCATTCCGATCACATCAGTAGTTGCAGCAAAGACGCAGATTCTTTCATTCATTCTGATGTGGGTGGGTTTAAAGCAGATTGCGGTGGTCTGGCCCACGTGAGGGATTGAAAAAATCACCATCACTCTGGGGTGAAAGTCAACTTTTGGAATAATGCAATGCGACATTACATTCCTGTGGCATGAGCTGATCAGCTGATCTGAGTGAACAGAACTGAACAGCCGTGCCATGAGGGTGTGAAGTAAATTAATTTGCTTTTGAAAATGGCCCGACACTCTCATACCATCACACAGGACTGCAGGGATGCCAGCAACACCCCAAAGTTATCATCCAATAATTTTAAAAGCAAATTAAACAACCCTTTTGTTTATTTCTCAGCATTTCAGCAGAGAGCGTTGAGCCTGAGACGGCATTTAAAAGAGGCTAGATAACTGCTGAATAACAGATACGTGGAGGAAAGATTGTGGATATTAAAATATTCCTTTTTACGGGCACAAATTGCCTTTAAAGTGTTTGTTTTGTTTTTTTTTAACTGAGTGCTTCATTTTTTCTGTTGATCAGATATGACTGTCTGCTCAGGTTTACCCTTCAGTTCAGTGAGAGGAAATGAAAAGATGAAATCTGTTCAAAATTAAATATATTTTGTTGATTTTATTGTTCCAGGGGTATGAGTTGCAACCAAAGAGCACCTTTATTCAACTTCACAACTCTCTGAAGTAAATGGGAAATATGCAATACAGCCTACTTTGTTATATACATGCACGGAAGAGAAAAATAAAACAGAAAATTGTACTTCTCTTTTTTTAACAACTACTGTCATCTAGCAGGATGAAATCTCTGTTTTGTTTGTTTTACTTGTCAACAAAACAAATGGAGAGCACTCACAGATGGATAGATAAATGGAGGGGCTCATTAATGGATGGATAGGTGGCTTGGCAGTCAGAGTGATGCACTTATAAGTGCACAGACTTTGGGCCAAAAGCAGGGAAAAGTAATGGACTTGTAATGGAGGGAGTGAGGATTGATTGATGGACGGATGAGTACATTAACAGATGGGTGGTTAGCTGGCGAGCTGCAAGGTGATGACGGATGTTTTATGTTTATTTCTCTATATGTGTGTGAGTCAGCGAGCGAGTCTGTCTGTCTGTCTGTATATATTTGAGTCATTAAAGTATAGCTCTTGTTTTTGTGCTTCAGCTTATCCGTGTGTTTGTGTGTTTGTGTGTATGTGTGCATCTGTCTTCATGCACAGAAAATTCCACCTTACTTTCCTATTTATTTCCTTGCATGTTGCTGTGCGTATGTGTATAGTGGTCTTCTTCCACATGCAGTCTTCACCAGCTCATCTGATTGCAGCAGAGCAGTGCTGGTTAAATTAAAGCTCATCACTACTATAAACCAACCTGACCTGCTGTAGTTCCCCCAGAGAGTCTTGGTGGAGAGGAATGTAATTAATGAGTTCAAAACTTGCTCAGCAGAAATGCCCTTGAATGTTTATACATACTTGCAAAATAACAAATAATGAAGCAAAGGTGCCACTGATAATTAAAAACCCTTTTCATCCTTCACTTCATCACATTTCTAGTTATTCATTGCGTTACGAAAAAATCCTGTCCCTTCAGGTGAATACTTCACTTTTCCCAGCTTTAAAATACTTGAATGTGCTTTTAGATTAGCAACTTCTTGCAATGCATTCAGGGAAGAGATAAATAGCTCTCAGGGGCAGAAATTGTTAGCACTACTCTTACTTGTGGAGGAAAATTTTTTTAAAAATCCCTGATAGACAGCAGCTTTAACCAGAAAATCAGTAATAAAAGGGATAAAATGATCTTCAGGGTTTATTAAGAGCAAAACCAGAACTGAACGGAAACATTCGCACGAGCAAAACATCCACACATTCCACGTTGAAACGTTTTCTTGATGAAAATGAAAATGATGGGCAAGAAGAGTCAGTTTTTTGTTTTAGTGTTTTCAGACGTCATTGCAACACTGTCTTTATAAAAAACTGTCTAATGAAGTCAAGTTTTTTGTTTTGTTTCATTGGTTTCTTTTGCACAAGGACTACATAAATGATAAGAATACCATAATAATTACCCTAATTTCTCTCTCTCTTTTTTAAAAAAAAAAAAATATATATATCTTTTTAAAAGGATAAAAATATTTTGAACATACTTGTGACAACTTATTTGGTATTCTTCTGACCATAGCAAGTCAAACTGTGTATCCAACGAGCTGTGCTAAGAAATTAAATTCCCCTTGAGAACACAAAAAACATGAAGGAGAGATTGTATATACTGATTAGTGCAATGTGCAATCAGTGTGGGGTCACATGATCACAGTTGGAATTAGAGATTTGATAAGAGGAGGGGCTTTAGACCAGGACAGATAAACTTTATTCTATCACTCATCTTGTTAAACATGTTTTTAATCAACAATACGCACATCAGTAAAGCAGCAACAAAGTTCCTCTCCAGTCGCTGCTCGCAGCGCTGTCATGATACAATGATTATCCTTCACAGATTCAGGTAGGCAGAAAATTACACCACATTAAAAGTCTCTTTTCAGATAAATACACAATTTATGAAACGTGTTGTTGTTGGTGCATGATTGTTATTTGCATATTTTGAACACCTGTAGCTACTGGAGAGATAAACAGGGACATGTCACATCCATTTAAATTCATTACAGAACCATTTAGACTGAGCTTTCGGGACTGAACGGAGGCAGCTCAGCTGTCTCGTGTTAGATTTATGTGCGTCGGTATCCGGGCACAAAATAAACAAACCAGCATTCAGAATCTGCCTGTGTCTGTGAGTGTTTTTCTGCTCCATCAGCTGCCGTGGCAAGTTAACAGCCATCATTTGGAGGATTTGTTATCTTCTTAAACAGTCTAATTAGTTTGCAAATTTTAGAGTACATTTCTCACCCGGCCTGTCACAGCCAATATATTGTCTTTCACCTAGTTTATGGAGTGTGTGTGTGAGAGAGTGAGAGAGCTTCGTGTGCGTTTAAATTACAAACATTTGAAAAATCCTTGTGAATATGTACCCGTGTTTGGGACATTGTGTGAAGTGTTTGAAGGTTTGAAGCACGTGTCGGGAGTTTGTGCAAATGCATTACTGTGTGCAGATTTTAGTGTGAGTCCCTTGTTGTGGAGTGTAGGTGTGTAGACAGTAGTTAAGCCAGACTAATGAGGAATGAGGCTGAGCTCCTCTGTCTTAATGAGATCCTGCTGTGACTGACAGCCTTATTACCACACACTCCTCTGTCTTAATATAACACCTTGCTGCCTAACAGACTCCCTTTTTTAACCCACTCACCAACACACAACACTCTGTCAAACCTTTTTTCATCTCTCGATAACCATATAGCAGAATTTATTAGTACTGAAGCAGAAATCAATCTGAATGATTACAGTATGTTTTACCAATGTGCAGATGGGTACAATTAAAGTTGGTAAAATTTAACAGCCATTCAGACACAAACAAAGTACACGTGTTTATATTAGGGCTTTGCTAAAAAATCAATACGGCGATATGTTGTGGCAGCTACATCAGTGTGTTTGTTAATTTGCCAATACCATTCAAATAAATTGGAAAGGAAAATTTGAATTAAATTGTTTGACGCTACATGTCCACTGAATTATCAATACAGTGTGATGTGATGTATCAAGACTACCCAGATCGTACAGTGCAACTTGTATTTCAGCTGATTAAACAATTTTACTATGTGGAATTTTGCAGCATATCACAATATGCTTCATATTGCAATGTATCATTATATCATCATATTGTGACTCATGTATCACGAAGTTCTTGCCAATACC
>JAQFJB010000005.1:1327461-1339045 GCA_029874875.1 Naso minor | reverse complement strand
AAATATTTTGGGAACTGAAGTTATATACAAAATTAGCCCATTAAAGCCAGATTACAAAGCTAGATGAATGTAACACTGAGGAAAATTGAAGCCGTAAGCATTTTCAGTGGCTGATCTGTTTGAATTATTCTTCGATAATGGACGCAAAGCCACGAGGAGTCGTCAGTACTAGAGGGTGAACCATATTAAAATCTGTCGAAGTAGGAAAAGAGCTGAGTGTCATTTAAAGGGAAGTAGTACGTGTTCAGACATGTTCAACATGTTAAAATGGCCTCTGGGGCTAAGGGGCAGACTTGTGACATTGGTAATATGGCTACTTTCTTTAAAGTTTCTTTGTGGGGAAAATGAGGGATGAAAAATTGCTGCGGGGTTAACACAGAGCCTGTGAGCCCCCTCACCCCACCGCTGGCATACAACCACCATTACCCTGAGACCACCCAGAAAGAATAGTGAGCTGTCAGTCATTTCATTTGGGGGGATAAACATTGCAGTATTTTGTTTCCTAGTAAGTAAAGTATTGATCCATTTTGCTCTTTTAACGCAGAGGTAGAAATGAACTGCAGTGGTGAGCAAAAATTTTCATAAGTGAAGCGGTTCACGTATTGTGCTGTCAACATTTGATCTACAGAATCTCTATAGGAACTACAAACCTAATGCATTTCACCAGAGTCGGCTTAAATTTATTCAGACAGTCCCACAGGATTTTATTCAGCTTTGGTGTGATAATTAAACTGGGGACAGCAATTCCTTGAGATATTTTTATGATCTATTATAATTTCAAACACGTGCCTTTTTAGGCCTGACCCAATGCTGAAAAACAGTTTTTTGGCATGTCTACATTATGAATTATAGGCAAATATTGATATTAAACAGTGGCCTCTTCCATGAGGGCTGCAAATTTACAGGTTGATGCCATTAAATGACAAAGAATCAAGAATTTTTTAAAAAAATCATAGAATAAAGGGAGATTGATAAAGACAGGCCTAAAGTGCTGCCCAGGCATCACTGTGATGAAAACACACATCAGTGTCAGGCAAGGGCGCAGGCTGAGTGTGTCTCCACAGTTTGTGTTGACTCTCATGGGCAAGTTGTCTGTCAGCACTGAGGCTTGAACTCAAGCTCGGCTTAATCCCTCTGTCAATAACTGGACCTCCTGCCAGTAAACACACACACACACACACACACACACACATCACTGACCAACCAATCAACTGACCGACCCAGTCTTTTAACTTCAGTCCAAACATAGCCTGCCGCACATCAGACCACCACATAGCCTTCTGGCATCTGGCTAATCTAGGGAGATTTAGAGAAGTTGATGTAAATGGCGTTCCTTTCATGTAATGATAGACAACGTGATATATGATAACATATTGAAAAACACATAGGAACACTCAGAACTTGGTTGTGAGACAGGCACGATGTGAACTTGATAGGAGCTATTGTCATAGTGGCAGCAGATGCTGAAACTCCTGCATGATGCATCAATGCTCAAGGGTTATCTGAACAAATTCAACAAGAACAGAGCAACAGAAAGTTTTGCTGTCCTGTATGTAAGCAGTAATAGTAAGTTACAGAGTAGCTTAAAAAAGCACAAATAGACGGGATCTCCACGAAAATACCACCTCTTGTCCCCTGATGTAGTGGATATAAATACATCCAATTTTAAAGAACCAGTTGTCAGAAAAGTATACTGTATTAAAAATAAATAAAATACTAGCAATAATAAAAAACATTCTGCCACACTCATTTAGATTCTCATTTCTCCCTAGTCTTTACTTTTTTGTAGTAAGTTGATTTTCTGGTTCACACTTCGGAGCAGACGGTGGCAGTAATACACCAAAAGCTGGATGCCAACCACTGTAAAACAGAAAGAAGTTACTTTTTTGTAAAATTATGAAGCTTGTTACCTCTTTGGGTTAAAAGTTATGTAACTATGAGAGACGTTTATAGGGGGAATGTCTCTTTGGTGGACCTACTATTGAGAGAGAGAGAGAGAGAGAGAGAGAGAGAGAGCTGCCGGCAAACCGTATACAGCTGTTTTCACATCTTCCCCAGGAGATTTTGAGTCAAGTTTGTGAATGCTCTCTTTAATGTTTAAAATAATAATAATGATAAATATATGTATTTTTAAAGTTTTTGTTTTTTCTTGATAACACAGCAAGCACCCAGGCATTGTCAAGGCACTCTGGTTTTTGTGATGCTGATTTTAGATTTTTTGCTATGGCTTTTTCTCTTCCCCTGAGCTGCTGGAACAGCTCTGTGTTTAGGGACCTCATGAATTGCAAATTAAGCACCACCCTAGAGACCTCTCTATCAAAACAATGAAAACAAAAGACAAAGTTAGATGATGTCTTGAAGTAGGAACATGGGATTTGTTTTTTTCTTAATAAACAGTCACCATTGCAGATGAAAATCTATGACCTTCTCAGAAAGAAATAATAAATATGACAAATAGTTGAGATAATGTTAGAACACAACAAATTCTAAAGCTTGAGTATAGTAATTGTTATTGACAGTTTAATGCGGATATGTTGCAGTTTAGGTTAAAACTGTAACATTTCCACTACCTTAAGTACAGTGCTTTAAATTGTGCTTGTTGGCTCGTCACCACAAATCACATAAGCAAGTTTATTGTCATACTGTATTGACATAGGCTACTAAAATCAGTGGCTTCTTGGAAGTTGGCAAAATGTATCAGTCTGCAAAATATTCAGCTGTATAATATGCATGGTTTGCAGCTAATGGACATAAGCATTGACCCCTTGCTTACCCTTTTCTGTGACTTCATAGCTCAACAATTAGAGGTTGTACACTGTGTAACAATATATTCCTGGCGAAGAAATACTGATATCCTGAAATTTGATACTTAAAAGTGCACATGAAAAAACAAAAACAAGCAAACCACCACAACAACAACAACAAAAAAGCTAAAAATGACAAGGATACAGTAACACTGTGTGTAACATATAAGAAAATTACAGCAACAGGTATGTAAAACACATTTTTGGATACTGTTTTTATTGTTTTGATGCTGTTTGTTCCTGCTCTGATTCAAATTTTGAGGCTTTAATGCATCACCCACAGTCCTCACTGTTTGCCCAAAAGTATGTGGACATTTAAACTTTTCATGTATATGAGTTTGTCAAACAACTCTTTCAATTGGCTTTAATTTGCAGCTGATCCTCAACTCCTCCAGAAAACTTCTCTTCAAAGTTTGGGACCTGGCTACAGGGTTTTTCTTCCCCATTCCCCAAGAGCTTTAAAAAAGGTCTAACCCTGCTGTTAAGCGATGAAGCCTGGCTCACAGTTGGAGTTCCAACTGATCCCAGAAGGTTTTGGATGGGTTGAGGTCAGGGCTTTGTCCAGGCCAGTTAAAGGAGTGACAGCCATTTTTTATGGACCTCACTTCAGTGAACAGTGTCACTGTCGTATAGCATTATGGTAGGATTTGCACTTCATGTCCACATGCTTTTGGATGTATGTCTTTGTTTGTGAACAAGTCAAAGTGTTGACAAAAAAAATAAAAAATCTTATTTCCTAGTCAATATAAAATCAGTTTTATGTCAAAGATTCAAAAGGCAAATATCAAATATGCAATTTAAAAATGTTTTTTTCCCTATGAAGCACATTATGTTGACTTTGAGGTCTCAAACAAAAATACACATTTACACACATGCACACGCACAAATCTGTGGCCTCTGACTAATCCTATCAGACTAATGCTATCAAAACACACGCTCTTACACAGTGCTGCAAGGACACACACACACACACACACACACACTAATCTTTCTATCCTCATCTAATAACACCTCTGACTTGGCCAGTTTTGCAGACTTCGGGGGGGTCCAAGCTCACAAACTTCTTTGTCAAACACTTCACCTCTAGCCACACATGAAAGCCCCCTGGAAAAAAAGGAGAGGCACTGACTGCTTCATATTAGTGTTTAATTAAGTTAAAACCTCTCTCGCTCTGCAGCCAATAACTCAATTGAAGTTGTCTATTCTTTCATGGCTCTAAGCTGGTGTTCCTGCAGCCAGGGATAGCACAGGCCATAAAAAGCACATTGAGGCATCACTGCTGCAGCCCTGACAGACGCCTCTGGCCATAGCTGATGTCTCATTCATGTGATTAACTCAATAAAACTATTACACAGACAGTCCTCTATTTTCTGTCCTCTTTGTCTTTTGTGCCCTTCTTTTTGTTTTCTTTTCATACTACCCTCTCTCTCTCATCTCCAATCAGCCCTCTCTTCTCGAGAAGTGTCCAGCCGTTGAGGTTCAGGTTTTACCCTCCGGCCAAAAGTTCAGCCCCACTGCTGCCAAGACAAGCAGGTAGGGCCCTTTTATCTCTTCTGCCTTCCTAAATATTGAGTTAAGAAGCAGGCAGCCAGAAAATCTGATTTGTTTTCAAACCCGATCTTTAAGGCTGACTGTCCAAATTTTAATACACAGAAAAATATACAGTGGAATGTCTGGTAGTTATTTTACACCCCAAGGCCATCTTCAGCTGTTCAGCAGCTGACAAAAGAAAATTCATATAATGGCACATTGATATATGATTGATTGATTTATATGAACTTTTCTTAGTCAAGACAATGCTGACCCTGATACTGACTTTTTAGTCTCCTTGATTTGTTCATAACTTAACACTTAACAATTTACAGAAGAAGCTGAAATTTGCCATATTGTCTGTTTTGACAGTGTACTGCAATTTTGTGCTTGCTCTCATTTTTGTCTTTTAAGGTAAGAGAGGCATAACGCAACGGGTGATATAACAGAAAAAAAACACAACAAGACATACTGGGACAAACATGGAAAGTAATTTATCACCTACTCCTTTTTGTGTAGCGTGACACTAAATTGCAGAGAACCCCAAATTATTGGCTATTTCTATAAGGAAAAGGTTGTGACCTTGTTGTTGTTTGTCATCAGGCAATAATGTTTTTTTTCACATCAACCACTTGGATGCATATTGTGTTTGTATAGTGGCTAGAAAAGCTCAAGCACATCAACTTGAAAAGCTGAAAGTCATTAACACCAGAAAAATATGCAAATTTTCCAGGGGACAATAAGCTAATAAATATTTAAACAATTAGTAGTGTGTGTTTGCGATGCAGCCAATGCAGCAGTAATTGTGAAAATGTCAGATCTTAATGTCTGTTAACGTTTGCATGAATATGATGCGACATTACTAGCCACACAGTTGTGAATGAGCCAGTCTTTGTAAAGTGTATTGCAAACAGGTGATGCCATTCAGGCAATGGAAGCAGCACTTCCATGCTCTGCTGGATTAACACTTTGCCTCACATGGGGAAGAAGGTAAGCTACCAGTTGTTTTCCTATTTATAATGTTTGTCATAATATGGGACTTAAAGAATTATGGACCTCAAAACAAGCTAGCCTTTCTCGTTGCAGTGAAACACATCATTTTGTTTAATGTTTTAAGACAGGTGGTTTGCTTGGCTAGTGGTCAAGTTGCCTAACAGGGCTACAGATGTGTAAAAGGTAAAACTGCAGCTGGTAACTTTGGGTTAAACTCCAATAATTTTTGGTTTTCTGTTTGGTTAAAACATCACAATACCCATATACAGCTGTTAGTAAGTGATGTGGTCTGAGTAGCCCTAGATCTCTGTGTTTTCCCATACCTCTGGATTAATAAAAAGCCCCCTTTCTCTCTTTCCAGTCAGTTACACTCTCTATCCTAATTGGATGGTCCCCACTGCTCTTTTTAGTGACAGATGACATTGGCACAAGTTGTTTGGCTGTCCGTACCTTACGCTCCGACTTTCCTCTACCAACAACAGCGTCTGCAAGAGATACTGTGTGCCAAATCAAGCTCAAGCTGAGACAGACCAGTTTACTCTGCTGCCAACTTTCCCTGCAACTATTTCATTTAGGTTCAAACTGGACTTAAAAGAGAGAGTGACTACAAACGAAATAAAATGCCAGCCAAAACAAAAACAGAGAGAGGAGGGTGCAGCAGAGTTGCTCCCTGACAGGACACATACTACAGCTGTTAGCACGTTAGCTTGCAAAAGTTATGGTAACACTTTCTATGAAGCCTATCTCTATAACACAATATAAAATATTATGAACACACATAATGAATTATAGGTGGTTATGGGTAGGGTTAACCCTAACCCCGCATGTAACTATGGTTATACAGCCCTATAGGCACATTATAATGCTTTATAAAGCTGCGTTCAGACAGAAAGTGATGAACACCTCAAGATTACAAACTCAATGTAAAGACGTGATTAGATGTGATGTCACTTTAGGCACGCAAATTTTGCAATACACATGACGTGGCATTCATCGCCTTCATTGCCTTATTGTGCGAAGTTGAAAATATTGAACTTTTCAGGCAACATCAGGTGATGCTGTGTCATGACAGTCAATCAGCGATGAGATTCTCCCGATGTCACTGATGTTGTAACGGCACGAACGTTGCTGGAATTTGCCCAACAGACATTGAATCAGACATTGCGGTCAAACCAACTATTGCTGTGTGTGAATATCATGGAGCCTGCAGCATAACTTTATACACCACAGGATTATGTAATGAGCACAGACATGACGTCGTTAAATTTTCCAACATTTTTGGGACTTCCATAACTGATACATGATGAAATGATGACTATTTGGGCCATGGTTAATAATAACAAATGGCAAGCCTTCCTTCCTCCTGACGCTACTAGCTTACGCTAACTGTGGCTGACGTGCAGTTGTATGACACAACATAACAGGCTTCTGATGATTTTATTAACCCAGACACTGTGTTGTTTATGTTTTCCAACTGGTCTAGAACCTCCACAACTGAAGCACAAATGGATATTTTGGTCGTAGTTGCTGACACAAAGTGGCCATTACCCTCCTCCACTGAACGAGCTGATGTAAATGGGTGGTGTATTTTGCGCGATGGAAGCAACGATCCAATATGATCAAGTGACACGATACTGGGGTTTCTGGCGATAAACATTGCGTTCATCGCTCTCTGTCTGAGCGCAGCTTACTTATGTTCATAATGAAGTTACCAACTGCAGCTTTCATTCTCATCCTCGCTCTTTCTCATGATCTTGCCCAAAAGATAAAGTTGCTGTCTGGTCATGTGATTGTAAATGAGGAGAGACGGTAATCTGAAACCGTACTTGTTTGTCACACTACGAAACTACGTAGATTTCCGATGCTCTGTCAGTCATGGGACCCTCATTTTGCAGGTTGGTCCATTCAGAGTCTCTAACTCAGTAGTGGGAATGAGATATACAGTTTTAATTACATAATTTTTGCAAGTCCGTGTGTTGGGTTTTTTTTAATCTTCCGTCCTTTCACTTCTCCTTCCTCTCCCATATTTTTCCACCTCATCTTCCTATAATACATCCTGGTGTTTTCATCACCTCTCTACTACTTTTTCCTTACCATAACTCCCTCTTCCTCCCACCCATCAGCTCTTTCCTCCCCATCCTCCCACAACAACAGATCTCTGCTTAGCACGTTCATACTTTGCAGATAATTTTTGTTTTGTTTTGTTTAGCACCAAATAAACATAACCTCAACCTGTCTCTAGAGGCTGCCGCTAAGGCTCTGATCGGATGTCAGGGAGGGATAGCAAAATAGATAAAATCTCTTTGAAAAATCCTCTCCTTTCAACTGGTTTTATCAGCCTGTGGAGAGGAGAGGAGACGGCTTTTCAGCTGCTGCGAAAATAAGATAAGCTACATGTGTGAGAGATCATTTGATGGAAAGGTTAGGGATTTCTTTCGGTCCCACTTCCTCTCTTCACCTCAAATTTTCCCTGTCTCTGTCATTTTATACCTCTTCATTCATCAGCATCTCACAGTCTTGCTTTTTCACTTCCAGCTGCTCTGACTCCTGTGTTAATTTTTAAACATCCAACACTTTAACTTCTCTCAAGTAACATTTTATCTGGCTAACATGTTGCTGTAGGGACGATAAATCTTTCCCTGTGCTCACAGTGACTCCCATGGTTAGATTACACCGCCTTGACGGCCTGTTTTATTTCATATCCCCAAATTACTCTGTCAGAAAAAATCTATGAAGCTGTATAAATCCTCCAGGTCCACTGAAAGTCCGTGTTGATTCAAGCCCTCAGTATTTCATCCATGGCCTTTGCTGAAAAAGCAAAAAGATCTGACAATATAGCTGCTGTGTTGAGGGTTATGTTTAGTCTCAGATAAATCAAAGCCTTAGAAATAATGCGATTTGAGATGAGGGTGCTTCTAAATTCTAGCAGCAGTGGTTGTTGAGAGGGTTAAGGACCACTATCCACTGGTGGTAGAGGTGATGGAGGTTTACTACAGAGTGCCATCAACCAGCAGGGGGTCCTGGTACTGAAGCTGCCTTATTCCCTGCTTGAATAGAATATAAATTTACACCCAGGGAGATTAACCACCCCTATCGAATGAGAGCGTCGTGTGTCCAAATTATAAAAATAAAGAGCGTGTGACACCACTGCTGCTTTCACTTCCCCTCACACACTTGTGGCACATTTTTGGTTGATTGGGTAAGAGGATCTTGTTTAGCACCACAGAGATACCACGAGTGCATACATCTACTTGTTGCATAAGGAACAGGAGCGAGGCAAGCAAGGAAAGATGGAGAGTTTCAGGAGGTGAGAGACGTTAATGTTCAGCACTAACGAGAGGCAGTAACTCATGTCAGGGAAGAGAGTTGTGAGTTATGACCTTTAAAGACATGGTGGGGTTAAGTGTTTTCATTCCCAAACCAGCTGACACTCGACCTAAGGAGTGCGTGGACAGCTTGATGTGTCTGCAGCACAATTTAAGACCATGATCATTGTCATTGTTATTTTTGCCCTCTGACCTCCTCGTTATCATGTGTCTGCCTCCCACCTCATCCCCAAACTGTGCATTTCTGGCTTGTTGGTCTGTAACTTGATACTCCTGGATTTCAGAGTAGAAGTTTAGGGAGAGGAGATGGACAGAGCTGCCGGGAAACTGGAGTGACCCAGGACTTTGGCTGACATTTGGGTTTTTTTTGATTAGCATAAAAATGACCCTTTGACACTTGAAGCCTCATCTGCAGGAGTAGGTTTCGCTTTGACGTAATGAAGCCAGGAGTTAGGTTGTTTAGATTTGACTGATAACACGCTCGTGTTGCTTGTGAAGCTATTTTTTCACATCCCTCATCCATCTTCGGCACAAAATGCAGTCAGTCGCACCGCCTGGCTGAGCTTCAGCCATTTGCTTGGCGACACTTTTTCCATGAGCTGTCAGTGTGGCTTGACACTCAGTCAGGACATCCAACTTTCCACCAGGCTCTCCTGCAAAATAAATAATCTCATCACCAAGTAAATAAACTTGATGATGGATGGTAGAGGTATTTTTTTCTGTCGCTTGGACCCTCTACTTTGTGTGAATCCATCTGTCTTTGAAGGCATTATGTGGCGACCGTCTGACAGAGTTGGGCAAAACATGACTTCAAACCTTTAAATTATGAAGGAAAAACACAAGGTTCAGATGATTTCCACTTCTGTGGCAAGCAGTGTTTCCATTAAACGGTGTTTGAGTGGTTGAGATCAGCGATGTTGTAGAGGGTAACTCAGTTTACTGTTCTTTTTATGTGAAAAATTTACTGCCTTAAAGTAATAAATCTTGTGCTTTACATGGGTACCAATTACAGATGTGATATATACTAGGAGCTGAAAATTGAGATTGAATAGATAGACAGGACTGATTTGTTTTTCTATTTTGGCCTTTTAATGATGATCCCTGGCTGACAGTAATACAGTAGTTTTCCTACCAGTATGCTGAATTTTCAACTGCATCAAGGTCTGCAAATCACATTGAAGAAATGATCTTTATCTAAAAACTCACTCATTCCAAAAGTTTTCAGACTAACAATCATTAATGAGGCGCTCATGTTACAAAGTTATCTACCAGGAATATGTGCCTGAATATATTCCACCAGCAACCCCAGCATCTTGCCAGATGATGTCAGCAGCCAGCAGCTCTGCTGCATCAACAGACGGTCCTCATTCAAAGGAACAAGCGGGTGTAAGACGTGTTGACAGGCAATATACATTATACTTCTCTTTATGTTTTTGTTCATGATCACATATGCCCTGTAAAACTTCGGGTAAGTTAGTTAATAAGTTAGTTACTTTCGAGCTAATTCAAAATAGGAAAACCTTATTTCATTTTGCCATTGACCCAAATGACATATGTAACCTGATGAGTCCCAGCATTATGTCTGACATTTTTTATTAATTTTTTGTTGATTTTTAAATAAAAGCTGTCAACAACAAGGAAATATTGAATGGCTGACATCAATTGTTTATACTAATATTGCACTGCCTAACGAGCACTACTGGACATTACACAAATTTTACTCAAACTGGAAATATGATGGGTTGTTTTCTTGTCTTTCCCAACAAACCTGTTTGGTTTCTCTGGTCACTCAACTCTACAGGAAACAAATTTACACCCTGTGATTTATCAACGGTCATTTTGATGACGTGATTGCATGTTCACAGACTGCTCTTCATTTTCCCACTCGCATCTGTTTTCTTTAGTTTTACCTCTCAAGCTGTCACCTACATATTCGTGTTTGTTTGTTTTTCTTATCACTCACTCCATCTCTCTCCACCACTTACTGCTTCTCTACATCTCTATCACCTCTAACTGGCTCCAGTCCTCTCTCTTTCTACATGTCTTTCTCTGAAACTCTACATCTCAGTAGGACATCAGAGATGCTGAGTGCTGAACTCATAAATTCTGCCCGGTGTGAAACAGAAGATGGATTCCCAGGACGGCTGGGAGTTTTTTCACCACCGGAGCCTTTTTAGTGCCATCACTGCCACCACCACATGTCACCAAACCCATTTGGGGCTACGTGTTTATGTGTATGTATTTGAAACTTGGTCTAAGGGCATGGCAAAGGCTAAGAAGACAGGGGAATGGCAGAGGAAACAATGCCAGGAGGAAAGGATGGGATAATGAGGAGTGGAGTGGTGAAGTTTATGAATTTGAGGTGGTGGTTTGAAAACAGACAACAACAAAAAATTATAGGATCATTTCCTGACGAGATTAACATGCAGTTGATGGGAAGGTTTTCACGACAGGGTGACAACAAATAAACACAATTCAGAGATGACACCAACCCCACTGGGTGGGCACAGCAGAGAGACAGCTCCATTCCCCAAATTCCACATGGGTGATCTGGTGTCAGATGGTCCCAGCCATTCTGTCTTGGGCCCCAAGGAACGGAAAGGTAATCCCAGTCTGCGAGAAACACGAATATGGAGGCACGATAAGGTTCACCGAGACAGCTGTGGCCTAATTTCAAATCCACACCAGCCGTTATACGGCGCTGGCAGATCACACACAGTTATCTGATAGCAGTGTGAAAATGAGACGATTAGTTTTAAGATACATACAAATTGATTTGCTTGCACTTTTGGTGCCTGATTACACCTATCAGGCTTGACAGTCTGAACAACAGAAACAACTTCCAGATAGAATTGAACTTAACAGACTGCAGAGTTAGACACAAGAGAATGTTTTATTTGATCTTTAACAGAGATGGGGGGGGGGGGCGGG
>JAQFJB010000005.1:1304418-1319038 GCA_029874875.1 Naso minor | reverse complement strand
TATATTGAGGAATCAGTTGGCTCGCTGTCTCGTACCTTGTAAGATGAGCATCCACGTTCGTCACAGTCATGCGCCAAATTCCACCTAACATCCAACACCTGGCTGTTGACAGTCATGGGTCTCCTGCCATTTTAATTGGGGCACACGCACACAGACACACACACACACACACACACACACACACAGATCAAAGTCTTTACTAGTGGTGAACAACACTATAAATACCTGCTGTGAATAGCGTGAGACATGGCTGATGTATGGTAATGTTCTCATTACAACAGGCTTTGTGTGTGCATGTGTGTACGAGAATGTGTGTGTGTGTGTGTGTGTGTGTGCGTATGTGTGTGCGCCTGTAACACTATGAGTGTGAAGCCGACAGGTTTCACCACCTCGCTGATCCACAGGCTCAGCCTGATTCTCTCCTCTGGAGAATCCAGTTTCTGCTCTTTAGTTCCTGTGACTCTCACTTCGAGGATGATAGTAAACAACATGTAGGATCTTTATCACACTGCAGCACAGGTGGGAAGTGAAGTACAAATACTTCATTCATGCACTTAAGTAGTGGTTTCAGTTATGTCAGTGTACCTAAGCATTTATTTTATCTCTTTACTTCTGCCTGTATGTTTAACACAAATATTTCCTCCTTTCCTTCTATTTTCCAGGCAGCCTCGGTTTAATACATTTAGAAATTCATTTGCTCTTTGAGTGTTCATTATTTATAGTTATATTAGAATATTTTAATATTTAATTAGTAGTTTTTGTATTATAATAATATGACATTAGGTTTAAGCTTTGAAGAGATGACAGTCGTGCTCTACTGTATGTGGAACATTTCCATACATCTGAAAATGAAAAAAAAAAGCCATTATCAAATGCGAAATTTCACACTGAAACTGGACAAAGTATGTGCAGTAAATCAGAATATGCATTACTGCAGTAGGGTTTCAAATAGCATCTTTATTTACACCATGCAGTCCTCCATTTAATTTTTTTTTTTTTTTCCAATTTAACGTCTATGTTTTATGTCTCATTTATTTTTTCCAAGCTCCAAGACTTTTCCTCTTCTCAAACAGTGTTCACCAACATTGATTTATGAATTCAAAGCCAAGTTTTTTACTTTTCAAGCCTGTGTGAAATTTCTTGGACAGCCTAAGCCTGCAGAGGGTGGCTCTATCAAATCGCTGGAGTCTCCATCTCTGACTGATGACCTGGTGATGTCACTTTTGTCAGATGCAGTTATTTGGCTAATAGCAGGATAAACCAGAAACAGATTTTTGTGAAGGTTTTCTGTTTCTTTTAACATAGGGGAAGCTTTTACTTTTGTCTTTGTCGAGTTACCTTTATGTTATCTTTTTTTTTTTCTTTCTTTTAACCAGTCCTATGACTACTGTTAGCAGCTATAATAATCCCAAAAAAGAAAACCAGAAAAAGCAGTGTAAACAGGGTTTTGGCCCGTCCTGCCGATCTCCTGGAGGAGAGAGCTGGTTGTTCTGATCCGGCAGCAGCTGGAGAAACACAAGGTCACATGGGATCAGGCTTTCCCTTCAAACAGCTGGCCAAACAAACCCAGACTGGCCAGACACTTACACACATAGACACACGGACACAGGCATGCACAACCCACATAAACACATATACTGTGATCTCACGAAAGAGCACAAAGGGTGTGAGCAAACTGTTCATTTGTATGTAGTCGTGAAACAGAAAATCATGTCACTGCTCTCCAGTCAGAATTCGAAAACCATGTTAGTACACACTGTGTGAAAAAATTTCCAGAAGGGTGGAGAATGATAAATGGGCATTCATCGCTTGCATCTCCCAAAATATTAACTCTTCAGTTGCAGGAAGAAAGGCGTCCGCCTTGCATTTTCTCAGTAATTATGTTTTAAAAGTCTTATTATGGCAGCAAATATATTCCATACAAAAAACAGGAAAATCTCAAGAATCAAAGATTGCCAGTTTTCCTTTACTTGACAACAAACAGATATTTGCAGATTA
The DNA here is from genome assembly GCA_029874875.1 of Naso minor. Classification (NCBI taxonomy): domain Eukaryota; kingdom Metazoa; phylum Chordata; class Actinopteri; order Acanthuriformes; family Acanthuridae; genus Naso; species Naso minor. The sequence goes on along the minus strand of JAQFJB010000005.1, from coordinate 1,317,040 downwards.
AGCTTTTCTTTGCCTCTGAAACAATTTTCTCTCTTAAATGTGTATTCATGCCAACATATCTCTTCCTGCTTAGCGTCTTCCAACTTCAGCGTGGTTTGTCTTCGCCATTTGCAGTTTGACTAGTCTGAATCACAGCCTGGCAATCCCTGAAAGCCCCTGCAATTTTGACCCACACCCCCACCCCCCCAAAAAAACCAAAACCCTGTGTGTGAATAAGATAAATGAATGGTAACAACTCTGCATCCATCAGTTCTAAAAAGTTCAATTTCTCTGAGGTTTTTTGACCATAAATAAATTAGATATATTGGCACAAATTAGGCGACAAGTGAGGAATTTTCATTATGACCTCACATCAGGCATGTTTTATTACTGCTGATTATAGTAATTACGATAAAAGAATGTTGATAGTTTTACCAAATGATCGTATTAGGACAGTTTATGTTGTTAATATTTTAAAATAATTTTTTCATGATCATGTAAAAACATTAAAATATGACCTTCAGTATCTGCCATACTTCTAATAGACACAGAGTAATTGTAGAAATGGGCGAAAATGACCAATTTTATGGTCAAATCAGTGTTCTTTTTAAAATTCCAATACAAACCGTCGCAAAATACATCTAATAAAAGATGAATGGAAGTTTGACTAACAGTTCTTGAAAGGAACTGCATGCTAAAGTCTTAATGTGGATTCCGCCATCATTCATGCTTAAGTATTAGCATCAAGCACCAAAGCCATTTATATATGGTCCACATTTGTGATTGCCAACAGACCAATCTCCTGTTAAACAAATGAAGATATATTATATAGCTTTAGTTTATCCAGTTCAGAATGAAAACACATTAGTGGAATATCTTTAATAGTTTACCAAACAGGGTTGAAGAGTGAAGCTGTGGCAGCATTTGTTGCGCATGTGGGTGCGTGTATTTGTGTGTATTTGTTGGAGGCATATTTACCAGGTTTATACATTGTGTTTCCAGGCGGGATCATTAACGTGTAACAACATTGTTCACAGCTTATCAGAACATTTACGTCTCACCATGAGATGTCTGCACCCAGACGGATCACCCTGCCGTCGCTGACGAAGATGAATTGAGTCGAAATGCCAGTAGAGAGGAAGGTTCCGGGGGGGTCAGGGGGGCAAAGAACGGGTAGGAGTGGTTTCCCCAAATACACAAACTAAATTTAGGGGGGCACAGGGTGCAGAGGGGATGGATTTAGGGACGAAGGGTGGGGGGTGAGAGGGTCACTGGACAATTTTATTTTAGCACATAAGCTCTCAGAGCCTTCAGCTTTATTTCTCTCAACTGTTTCTCTCCACCTGATCTCTCACTGGCAAGACCAACAAAGAGCAAAGCTTTGCACATGAATGACGTACATGTGCAACAACGTGTTTTCTTTTTCAGATTACAGGAGATCAACTGAATTTGCAGTAGCACAAATGTCTCCCAGAAGCAAACCAAATATTACAACCAATAGCTAATCAGTAGTTTGTCTGCTATGAGGCCCAATGATATTTTAAAGACTAGTTCATAGCCATGCTAACCTCAATATAATAACAATAACGGAAACACCACATAAGTGTATTTTAAAGTAGTTCTATGAAGGAGCAGTACAAGAAGCTTGAATATGAATATTATATATGTTAACCACTAACTAAATACAATTTAGGCAAAAAACATTTACCATAACCACAAGCCATGAATGATTTTTAGTGGTGGCAAAAGTACACCCTTTTTTTGGGTGGATCGCAGAAGCAGGCAGCTTTAGTCACTCAGGCTTTGTCACTGAGTGAATGAGCGAGCCAACCAAATTTCAGGATAGGTCCGACAGCCATTACTCTTTCCCACTGGTGCAGTCAGAGGGGGGGCAGAGGGTGCAGTTGTCCCCCCCGGTACCCTAATGTCAGAAAAAATGCCACGAAAATGCTCTTGGATGCCCCTGTGGTAAATACAACATGATGAAGTTCCCTCTAGGATGCCCTTCCAGTGGACAAAACGCAGTTACATGCCCAACGACTTTTTGCACACTGGCGCCGCACTGCATACAACAAATACCCTTTTAATTATTTTCGCACCTGCCCCTCAAATATCCTGAGTCCGCCGATGCACTGTCCATACTGGTTGTTGCCGTTTCAAAATTAATCTATGTAAACGATTATTACATCGCTGGGGGGCATTTTGCTTATTGTGGAGTGACTATGGAAGAGTCTCTAAGCATGACAACCGAAAGTCAAAAATGTCTCCACTGTTAAATAATCACATAGATGACGTTATCTTGTGTGATTGCAATTCTGACCCACCATGCATCATAATATTAGACAAACAGACGTTTTGCTGAAATCACATCACATATTCGTTGTGAGTACATGCAGGACCTACAGCGGTGCTTCCTGTGTCTGCTCCTGAGGACAGACGATGTCATCCTGGAGAGAACTGCACGAAGCATCAGTAGACAGATGGATGGCGGCTACTTGTCCACATATAAATTTGTCATTTTTTAAACTCATATCAAAAGACACCAACATACTACCACATTACTGTTTTATGGTCCTGTAACATGGCTTTGTAGGTTTTAAAAGTCTTTGAAATTTAATTAATAATAATTAATATATAATTGATATTTCTCTTCTATATTGAACAACCTTTACTTTCTATTTTTAGGAGGACATTCACACACCAGCAAATACAGTAGCCTACATGTGCCAAACAGCAAAATAAACAGCAGTGCAAAGGTATAGTGGTTATTTGTACTCAACTGCTGTGAAACTATCAGAAAATAACATTTCTTTTCTCTGATTCATCATCTTTCTCTCAATCACCACTCCCTCTCTTTTTGTTGTCGGAAATGTAAAGTACAGATATTTGTGTTTATAATGTAGCAGGTAAAAATAGAAAATTATCAGAAAAATACCCAGATAAGGTACAGATACCTGAGCAATCTCTGTTAATTACTTTGTTACTTCCCACCTCTGGTGATGTTAATATATTTTTGAGTTTTGCGATATTAGTATGTTTGTGTAGACAAGAAAAAGTAGCGGATTGTGTTGCAGTTTTCCACAATATCTTTCAGGATACTACCACTAGGGGCCGCCAAAGACGAATTATTTTTCACACAGGGGCAAAATTAGGGTACAGGGGATCACCATCAAGCGAATGGATTAGATTTATTAAATCACACCACAGTATATAAACCTTGAAAACTTGCCTGGGTCTGCCCATCAAGGTAAAACTCAACCGGTTCAATTATTTCTCTTACTTTAAACTGCTGCATCTAAAAAAATTGTTTAAGTCAATGAAGTTTTGGTCAGCCAATCAGGATGACGCGAGCAACTTTCTCAACCTGTATCCAAAATGGGTCAGTGGCATTTTACTGTACACACACAGGATTTGATGCAAGCAGCGTTGTGCCAGGGGATTAAACTGGGATCCGCTCCATCGTCAGTGAACTGCGCTGACTGATGGAGAGTTTATGCTGTAAAAGGGTGAGCTCAAAGAGAGCAGCATGTCAGCATGGCAAGTCAATTTATAGCAATCCATCCACCAGCTCTTCAGTCACAGATTCACTGTGCAACCCTATCTGTTCACTCTTACACACACTCTCACACACACACACACACACACACACACACACATACACTGCATATACTCTCTATAGAAGATTTATTGGCCACTGGACTCTATTTGACACGGTTGACCCATTTCTAGAAACTGAAACTAAATTTGCATGTTGTTTGCAATAGATTAATAGAAGCAATTATGACACACAAATGCTGACAGTTACTGAAGTATACATCAAGTTACATTTTGAATATGAATGTCCTTGGCTTATTGTATTAGCTCTCGCGGACTTCCTCCCAAATCAAACAGGCATAAATGTTATTTGATGGTAATATTGTTTTTATAGTTCATATCAAAGAAAGAGACTTTTTACTAATTGTGAGAATCTTAAAGTCAAGAGTAAAGCTCAACATTTAAGTCCTTTACATACCCTACAATGCTCAGACTACTGAACATCAACACTTTCATTACAGCTGAGAAAACCTCTTTTGCTGTGGAATACTTGCAGACGACAGAACAAGCGATTAAGTGGACCATGAGTGGAGATTGTTTTCACAGCTGCTGTTTCTAAGGTCAAAATCACATTTTCAGGATCACGTGTAATGTCTTTGTGATATTATATTATACTCGCTCAGTTACTTACAGAATTATTATTCAATTAATGTTAGAGGTTTCAATAAAAAAAAAACGGGAAGCAGTCAGGAAAACTTTGATCAAGTCACAAAAAATGAATTTACATTAAGAAGGAGACAATGAACGTCCAAAACTTGCTTTTTGAACAAGTCTTACATTAAAATTATACAAGTATGGGACCAATGTTAATGAGATTAGTACTGGCTAATTAAAGACAGACCAGTGATTATTTGCTCATGTTAGGAAGAAACAGATTGTGTGTGTGTGTGTGTGTGTGTGTGTGTGTGTGTGTGTGCGTTTTTGAAACTCATCATGAATGGCAGCTTTCTCTCTGCTGTTATTGTAGCGTAGCCCCCGTCTGCTCCCAGGGGCTCCAAAAGCTTTCACCAAGTTTAAATGATTTACATTTTCATTGACACCACCGTTTGTTTTCTGTCAGTCTGTGCATTTAAGTGTTTAAAGGTCAAAGAGTTTAAAATCCATTACAAGTTGAAGCTCTGGGCCTCGTTTTCTCGGAGTCAAACACAAGGAAGAACATGATGTGAAAACACATCTGCTAATTAGTATATTGCGACAAGAAGAAATCAAGACAAAAAAGAGAGAACCGAAAGAAAATTTCTGCCTTTTTACCATGTATTGGGTGGATGAATTTAGAGGAAAATCCTGTGGATAACAAAGGAAGCCCTGATCTTGTGTAATGTTTTCATTTAGCTTCTTTGTCTCCCTTGAAAACGTTTAGTTTTGCCCCCTTGGCACAATTGTGTTCCTCATAGGAGGTGACATGTTTTGTAAAGCTAGAAAAAACATTATCAATGACCATTTGGGAGAAGAGAAGTGTGGAAACACCATGCAAAAATGTGATCAGATTGCCACTGTAACAACTAATTACCTTTCTTTTCGAATTAATGCTTTAAAATACCATTAATCAATTCTTATTAAGTCTTTACGTAGATGTCTTCATTTGCCTCATGATTTGAACTGAAAAGATTTGAGCTGAAATCCCTTTTTTTACACGTCAACTTAAGGTGAAAAAAATCAGAAGTCGCAAATTAACAAATGATATCAGAAATTCATGACTTTGAGGGATTAGTTTAAGATGTGATGCAGCTGTAAGACCATCCTGTGTGAGTTGATGTCAGTTGAGTTGCAGCACAGTGTGTGTGCTACAGACAGAAGGTGGTCTGCTGGACTCTGACAGAGCATCACTGCTGGCCTCCAGATGTGCTGCTGAGGGAAAGTTTCAGCTCCGGAGCTTCCATCTGAGGAGTGACAAAGACCCTGACCGGAACACACACACACACACACACACACACACACACACACGTAACTGAAACACGTATTCATCCTTTCACATCCTCTACAATTGATTATGCATTTAGAGAATTTTGGGGTAATGCATGACTATATATTCAATTGTTCGATTAATATTTTTTCTATAGCTACGTTGCGAAAGTATTCCTTATTATTTCAGAAGATGAAACAAAAGTTCTTAGTTTTGAGAAGAAGACATCCTCCTGTTCAGAAGAAAGAGTTACTGATGTCAGTGAATTATCAGAGAAAACGGCAAAGAAATGTTGTTGTTCAAATGTTTCCAATGTGTTTTTTTATGCTGTAAATAACACAAACAAAATTATATTCACCTTTAATGTACGGTGCGTCAAGAAAAAAATCTCACTCAAGCTTGAGGTATACCACTAAAATGCATAAGCAAACATTTACATCCTGGAATATTGTCGAGACAGTTTTTCAAGGTGCATGAAAACTTATACTAACGGCCAAAGAGACGCGCAACAAGCTGTCAGCTGAAAGTAATATACTGTCTGTGACACAGAGGTGACGAAAGCCATTAACAGAATTTCATTTGGGAAAATATTGTGAATTTCACTATTATGGATGGGATGTAGCGGCTCCGCTGTGTGATTCATGCTATGATGACTGTGTTTCCTACACAAAAAATGTTTCCCAGCTAAATTTCCACCTCTGCATCTCGTGCTCTCCTCTCTCTGCTTCTCCCTCTGGAAGTCAGAGTGCGCGGGGCTCATCCACAAAAGCAAGGGAGTTATATTTACTGCATGTAGACATGTGAAGGTCAGACACGTAAAGTGCTCCTGATGGCTTTGCCAAATGGCAGCTCTCGTCGTCCCCGCCAGACTTCTGTGAGGAGCAAATGTCATTTCCACCATTCGGGGCTTGTATACGCCTCCACAGAAACAGCCACAGTGAGAATTTAGAGCAACTTCAGGAGGTGACAAAGAGAGGTCTGTGCTGACATCTCAGGAGTGATAATAAAACAAGTAAGGCGACTGGATCGAACGCCGTTGCGCTAGTAGACTGTTCAGCAATGCAGGGAAAAAAGAACAGGGAGGGAGACATTCTGAAGCTGGGAGCCAGGCTGTAAAGGGACGTCTGAGGCCCCCAAGTCATGTCCAGTGAATAATTCACGTTGAAAAGTTTTTTCCTCCTTAATTTTCAGTCTGGCAGCCCTTTTCCCCTTCACATAATTTAGGGCTTGTTCCTTGGGAGCAGTGGGCACTGCATATGAATCACCCCGCCGTCTGCCGAAGCCTTGCTCAAGAGCATAAATGTCCAACTATCACCGACGTCTTGCTGTGTGTGTAAATACCACCTTCATAACCACTGTGTTCTCATGGAAACACTGCTAACTCGATCGCTCCTTAGAATCCATTTCCACATGGCTTCGAAATGAACAGAAAGTTCCAGAGACACTGAATATGTCGCTTGTTGTCCAGACCTTTGCTTCGGCTTCTGATGTCTATGTCTTCGTGTTTCTTTTATCAGTATTTTTATTAATTGGCATCATATTGTGTTTGACAAGTGCTAAAAATAATGGTTGAATCGCAAGGGGAAGAGTACCAATCTCTTCAGCACCACCTGCCTCCAGACTCGTAAAAGTTATGAGATTCCTCAATTCACACTCACCTGCTGTAAGAGGTGTGTGGTCCATCTGACCTCTGAGACTGCGGGGTCAAAGGTGAAAGAAACAAAGTGCAGATATCAGAGAGGTTATGTCTGACTTTGACCTTGGGTCACTGACTCTGAAGGACAAACTGACCTGCTGCATGCAGGAGAACCTAAAGGAGCCTTGTTTATTCAGTTTGTAAAACCAGTATTTATAAAGACATTTCATTACAAGTACCAAAAAAAGGCCAAAATAACATTTATATTTCACTTTGTTACACTCCTGCAAATTAATTTTGTTTATGAGGATGTTAAACACATTACAAGTATTGTAGGGGCATTCCAATCATTTAATATTATCCTTAAATTAAGTCAAAAGATACAGAAAGATAAAAACTGATCATCTTGCTGTGTCTGATATAGGTCAAGCTCTCAAAACACCGAATTATACATAAAATCACCTCCACTGTATTGGCAAAAATCTGCAAGAGAGATATTTAAAAGGTGGTTGAATAAAGCAAAAACTATGTGACTGGCTAGATACCACTGGAGGTAACTGAGAAAATATGTATATTTGAAGGTGATCGTGCATAGATCCCAGGCTCCTCAGTGCTCTGCAAGAATAGAGGAGTGATCACATCCTTGTGAAGGACGGGCCACATTGAGCTCAGAGGCTCATCACATCTTTTTCCATCTCCCACACTGTCTCTGACACTGGCCAGGGGTTTTATAACATGGGTGAATAAAGATGATGGAATGGTGAAGCTCCATGGTTTAGCTATGGACTGCAAGTGCTGCAGGCATCTGATATGTAAGTTCATCCACTGTATGTGTACATGCACGTACACACGCACACACAGCTGATGGCTTTAACATCTGACGTCCAGCTTTGGTTTTTACAGTCTTGGCTTGGCCTTCAGGATTCCTGAAATAGATATCGCCGAGCAAAAAGTGGGTGAGACGACAATGTCAAAGGCAATCTTTCAACTTCTCTGTTTTGCTTCAATTATTGAATCAGATTTTATTACTGGTGGCTACAAATGTTGGCGAGGGCGTAAGATCCTGAGCTGTTGCTGTTTTCTTTGTAACCCAAAAAGTTGTTTTGTTACAGATCATGTCCTGCCTGCTGTGAATCTCCCTCATCTTTCCTTTAATCTCTGACTGCTTCTAGTTGACCTGTAAATCTATTATTAGGCTGTATTTATAGTAGAAGTGGAAAGCGTAAAACTCTCACATCAACAACAAGCTCACAGGCTCAGCTTACTGCACAATAAAGTCTGTTATCATCAGCCTGGCATCGTGGCACTAAGTGGTGCCACTCACCGACATTCAGCCCATTTAACAATGTCACAGCATCGGTCACAGCATCACACATGACTCATTTACTACGGCTGCCGGAGTGACACCGTGTCACCTCTTTGTGTGCCTGGTGTCGTGGAAGCGATGACCACGTAGCACCTTGTCTGCTCAATGTCATCTCCTCCTTCCTGCTCTGGCAGCATCACACCCAGCAGCTGTCACCTGCCTGAAGATTCTGCTCGATCACAGACATCGAGGAAGTGCGCCTGGCACTGTCCGCTTATGCTGCAGCAGCATATTTAAGTGTGTATCATTACAACTCAGGGAATTTCAGCCTCCTGAGTTAACAGGATGTTGCCTGATTGCATAAGGTCTTCCATAAGGTCTAAATTCTAATACATTAAAATACAGAAAGCTCCTCTTCCTGGTAAACTGCGTGGAGATGCTGTATTGAAATGTTGCACAGCATGGACCGTCAGAAATCCGTCTCTGCAGGTGGAACAGGCAACTGAGCTGAGAAAGATGGCGACTGCAAGTGGTGAGGCTAATGTTACATGGATTGTAATAAAAGGAGAATTCCTCTGCCACTTTTTGGGAATATTTTTAGTTAAGTCCTGCAATAATAGTGAGCCAGTCAAACTGTGCAACATTGCTTAAAGGAAAACTTTGCCTATTAGCAACCAGCTTTGTATTGTTCCAAAGTTGCTAGTATCAATCTTTCTTAAATCTTCCATGGGCCTAGCACCTCCGCTTTCTTCTTTGCCATAAACCCTTCAAATGACGTAAAAATTACATAATTTACCTTATTTGTGGAGGTTTGGGCGCGCAAGATCGGAACTACAGACTCTAGTTCCGCATTTTTGTATGCTAGTCTACATGGAAAGACGGGGGCGGCACCACACGCTCCAGGGCTGTGCAGCTATAAGGGAATAGTCCCAATCAATTAATTAAACAAATACGATCATGGCAGAAGGCAGTTTTCCACCTGATATGCAAGAAGAGGATTTGAAAAGTCTACAGCTGGAATCATACATATGTGGCTACCTGTAGGAGCCGGAGTACTACGAGGAAGAGTTGAGGCCACAGCAGCTGAAACCCAAGCCCTGCAGTGCATCATGGTAGTTGTAGTTTTTCTTCTGTTTGAGCAAAAAACCACATTTTCTCTCTTTCCTTTTCTTTCACGTCTGTGTTTAGCAGCTAGAATTTACATTTTCGTTACACAAATGCCGCCATATACTAAATGCTACCCAAGCCTGCTGGTCACTCATTGCTGATCATCTTTTTTTAAAGGTGACAAAATGCTGCTGATTTGCATCCAACCTGCACAGAAAACTTTGATGTTAATATGTGAGTGCTCTAATGTTGCTGGTAGAAAACGTGCATGCACCATATTTGTCTACTGATTTAAACAACAGCTCAACAGTGAAACTAGTGGTCAGAAACAGATTTACAAAGTGGAAGGTGCATAGGCCTGTTCCATGCAAAAGTTATTCATTAATTTGTCCTGTGATTTTAGCTATACTTACTATGTTATAAGGACACTGTGAATGAAATGAACTGTTAAAAATGTGCGTTTAAAATTTGGCAGGGTTCTGCATTGGCTCCTCCCTGCCTATGAGCACGAGGATAATTCTTGTCTGTGTAAATCCAAAGAGATGTTTAGAGATCCTCAGAGAATCACAGTTCCAGTCTTCGATGACACTTTCAGGCTGGTGCACCTGCTTTATGAAAACACACGTCTCCAGTTGCAGAATGTGTCTAAAACAAAGTGCAAAAGCTTAGTTAATCTGTTCCTCTGTATCCACTGGCTCAGCAGGTGTGCTAAAAGCTTTACAATAGACTCACAATAGAGCCACTGTATCATCTGCCAGCACGGAGACACACAGCACAGCTGCACCCACGGCTCTGTAAGTAACGGCCTTAACAGGACTGACTCATACAAAATACACTCTGCCTGCTCACAGAGAAAACACACAGAAGCATATACACACACTGTGCCTTTTTTTGCAAGCATGCACACACACACACAGATGTTCAAACCTCATTTGGCCCTGCTGCTGCATTTCACTCTGAGCAAACACTTATTTCACCTGCGCTGGCAGAAACATGAAAAGTATTGATAGCATTAACGTGTAGGTGTGAACACAAACAGGCCTTAAAAACGCAAACATGGCTGACGCACAAATAAACTTTCAGTGATAAAAGTGGTTGGGCATGCAAACAGACACAAACTGATACAGCATGCAACATGGATTACTCCCGCTGCATTAAAGCCAGACATTAATCTCTGAGCTCCACAGCATCCAGAAGCGACACCTTAACCCAGGATTTAATTTTGTGTGGCGGCGGGCGCTAAAAAAACACATGATGTAGCCAGTTGTTTTGGAGGGCAAATGGAGCAGCCATCATAAAGGGCGGTTTTATTAGCTGTTGCTTGATTTGTTCCTGCAGCCTGCGGAGCGAGCCGCTAAATCAATGCGTCCAGCTGTTCTCCGAGCCTGCCGGGGCTCTCTGGACGCGCAGCAGGTGTATGGCCCCCTCGGCCCAGTCACACACACCCGCTCACATAACAAATAATAACGGCCTCCACACACGGCCCATCCATCACTGTTATGGCCCGGCCCGGGAGACCAGTGCTCACACACTCACACACGGTGAGGGACTGCGAGTGTGTGTGAGCGTGTAACACAGAGCACACACATGCGCCCAGACACAGTTGTGGAAACATACACTGACAGGAATTCCTGCACATATAGTACATATTATATGTACACACATTGTTTTTTCTATGCTTGTGAGGACCCTTGTTGCTTATAATGGATTCCTCAGCTTCCAACTGTTACCTTAACCATCAAGACTGCATGCCAAACCTCAAGTCTTAACCTTTAAACAATGTCTAACTGCTTAAAAAATACAGAATCCCCACTTTCTAAAAATGTCCTCAAAGGTCTAAAACTCAAACTGGTCCTTGCAAAGAAAAAAGAGCACACGCATGCACACACACACACATTTAAAGGTAGCACACTAACAGGTAGGCTCACTAACACTTTCCCATATGTACACACACACACACACAAACACTGGCCTTTGCATAGATACACTTGTAATCACACAGTGATGAAGATGGGCATCTGAAGCTAGGCACTGACCTACATGCGCTTACACACACGCAATACATCCACGCAGTGACACACTGAAGTGAACAGATATTGGTTTGTGACTGACAGACGTACATGTGCCCACTTTCACAGACACAAAAGCACAAAGTTAATTTAGACTGGGACACACACACACATATACACTGGGGGGCAATATGTCATAGTTATGGCTCAGTTCCACTCACATATTTTTTTAAAGCAACTGAGTAAAGGGCTCGACTTGATGAAGAAAAATGTCGTATATGCATCTGTCACCAAACTGTCCTCTGCTGCTGCCGCTGTTTGTCACACAATATGTTGACTTTAAAGGGCCAGTTCACCCCAGACCTTTGTTCTCTTGCTTGCCTCTAATGGCAACAAAAGGAATATTTGATTGTTTAGAATGCTTTCAATAAAAATGTTATCTGTGAAATCTGAAGTATAAATTAAAAACAACATTTTGCTGCTGAATTTTTTAACTCCTTCTTTGCACATTTACAAGGTTGAAAGCACCACATATAAGGTTGCACTTCATTTTAGTGGGATGGAGGCCGAAATTTCAGAAGCTAAAAAATATCTGTATAGATAGACAGTACAGAGGTAAGTAGAAGAGCTTCATTTGCCAAAAGTGCACAAATACAACAGCTGGATTGCGGTAAGGCCTAATATCAATCAGTCTTACAAACAGCGAGAGTCCACATCTGGTGTAACTCAAAACGAGAGGGGGAGGAGGGGCGATCCAGCAGGTGATGGCAGCAGACTTCACTAAAGAGTGAAACCGAGAGGAAAGGGAGGAGGAGACAAAAAGAAAGGAAAGGAAAGGAGAGGAAAAGAGAGGGAAGCAAAAGCAGAGAAGAGAAATAGAAAGCAGGAGAAAAGAGGAGTTGAACAAAGACAAGGAAAGAATGACAGGCAAGGAGAGGTGGGGAGAGGTAATGGTAGGGTAGATGAGAGGAGAGGGGACAAAAGAAGTTCAAAGAAGCTGAGGGGTAAGGAAAGAAGAAGAGATGAGAGCAGAGGAAAGGACAGGAAACAAGAAAAGGAAAGGAGACTAGAGTGGAGGAGAGAAGAAA
>JAQFJB010000005.1:1056972-1070514 GCA_029874875.1 Naso minor | reverse complement strand
AGTAACTGTAATTTAATTACACATTTTTTTTCTTAGTAACTGTAACTAATTACAATTACAATTATTTTGTCATTAAATTACTTAATTTCGCTACATGTAACTAGTTACTTTCTAACACTGGTTGTTTTGTTCTTGCACCGCTATTTCAGTGTATTATTTCATCTTGGGAAATCTTTTTTTTTTTTTTTTTTTAAGTTGGTCTGTTTGTTTGTTTCTTAATGGAGACCATGTTTTAAGAAAGAACCCATTAACCCTCAGCTGTCATATTTTTCTGTGCAACACACGCTGAGGCCACCCGCCTCCTGTAACAGACTGTCACTCTGCATTTGATAAAGTAGAACATCTTCCAACATCACATGGCCTTGGCTTATCAAACAGCCACCATTTTGTCTACCCACAGAGAGCATCTCAGTCCTCCTTGAAGTAGCATAGCCAATCCTCTTTTTTCACACTGCCTTTTTTTTTCAAGTGATTTTCCAGGTTTACAAAAAGTGGAACAGCGTGGCTGGGAGGGCAGAAGGCGTTGTCACCGTCCTACAGACACAGCCCAAAACTTTCACAAACAAAAGTTATATTCTTCTTTTTCTCTTCAAGCTTTATTGTTTTGAGGTGCTCTTTAAAGAGTTCATTAAAGGAGAAGGTTTTTGGAGGATTTATTAATTAATTTTTTTATTGTCTTGTTCAAAAGAGGAGTTACTTGTGATGTCTCTGAGAGGTGATGTGTGTGTGGTGACGGGAGCCTGTGGATTCCTGGGAAAGCGGCTGGTGAGGCTGCTGCTAGAAGAAGAGAAAATGGCTGAGATTCGCCTGATGGACAAACATATACAGCTGGAACTTCTACACACTCTGGAGGGTAAAATCTTTCTATCTTCAAATTATTATTCTTTTCTCTCTCTAAAGCAAACATTAAGTTTTTCATTCTTTACTGTACATACATTCACATAAAAACATTGAGAATAAAGTACAAATCTAGATGTAGTAATATTTAGTTGTAATATTTTGAGGCAATAGTACAAACTAACAGCATTGCTATTACTGGAATATCTTGTATTGCTATTAAGTTAATTTGTTTTATTTTTACATACAATTAATTTTATCACAAGAGCCTCATGAAGTCTTTTTTTAACACATTGAGTCCACTCTAAGACTGTTTATATTACTGCTGACTGCAGTTTTTGATGTGACAGTAATTTTTTTTTAAATCAATTTTTAGGATAAAATGCATTATGAAATACAATAGACTTTTCTATTTAGTGTAATTGCCAAGCCCTTTATTGTGTTAACTGATGACTGTTTGTTGATTTGTTGATTTACTGTGTTTTAGACTGTAGAGGCGACACAAAGTTGAGTGTTTTTGAGGGGGACATTAGAGACGCAGATTTCCTGAGAAAGACCTGTCGGGGTGCATCAGTCGTCTTTCACATCGCATCCATCATTGACATTCATGATTCAGTGGAGTACAGTGAGATGTATGGAGTCAATGTCAAAGGTAAGGCACTCGCATTAATCCACTAAAAATCTACTGGCCAACTTTGCACTTTTTATTTCTAACAGGTTGGAATTTACTGAATTATTTGAATTTCTTGACTCAGTTATCCAAAAAGATACAGTAGATAATGATGCTTTCAGGAACATGATGTATATAGTAATTAGATATCGATATAGATAAAGTAAAACTCTTTCAATTGCTCGCACTTAAGCCAACTTTCTTCAGCGATTAAACTGTTTTTGATGTTTATGCTTCTACTGACATTTCGAACAGTTTTAAAGGAGAACTTAAGAATTTTCAAGCTTGATCATATTTCTTCGTGTATGCGTGGGGATAACTATACTGGAGGCTGGCGCAGTGTTGAGGGAGGTCAATGCAGCCAACAGAGACACGAGCTACAACAGGATTTTGGGGGCAAATGCACATCGTCAAAGTTTGTCACTGACTGGCTCAGATCGACGGTGTAAATCTCTGACAACAGGACGCAAAGCATTTCTCTTAGTCTGACCCTCCACTTTTTCCAAGCTGAGTGTAACCAGTTCTCATTCTGAAGTCTCGTTCTCATGGGATCTCGCGTGTTGCAAGGAGATAATGGAGCAGCGATGACTGAGAGCAGATCGAAGCAGAGAGGGTCATTTTGGAGTACAGTTGAGAGTTTTGTCTCATCAATTTCAGTGTCATGGCTGGATATATAACCAGTTTCAAACATTTGGATGAGACCTTTGATTTTAATGAATTTGATACTTATTTTAACTTGAGTATTAAGTATTGCTTAAGAATACTTAAACTCTTATCATTCCATAAATGTGCAAAAAGTTAAGCTGCAGATCTTCTGTAGATCTTTTTTTTCACAGCTTCCAGTCTGAATGTTAAAAACGCACAACACAAAGCAGAAGAGACTGAAATATGACTTGTCTTGTTCTTGACCAGATAATTTTCTGCCGGTGTGACACTAGAAAGGTTTGCCCACCTGTGAATGAAATAGATAAATAGATAAATGAAAGTTTTCTTTCAGCTTATACGAACAGTGAAGAGTATCTTTGCTTTGCAGGAACCCAGCTGCTTCTGCAGGCATGTATCCAAGAGAATGTGACATCGTTCATCTACACCAGCACCATCGAAGTGATGGGACCAAACTCCAAAGGTGAGCCTATAGTTAACGGCAGTGAGGACACCCTTTACCACAGTGCTCTGAAGTTTAACTACAGCAAGACCAAAATGGAGGCTGAGCAGAGAACCCTGCAGGCCCACAACGAGGAGCTCCAAAATGGAGGTCGACTGGCCACCTGCGCCCTCAGACCGATGTACATCTACGGAGAAGGCTGCCGCTTTCTGCTGGGCCACATGGGCGATGGGATACGAAACAGAGACGTTCTGTTTCGTATGTCTCTACCGGAGGCCCGAGTGAATCCCGTCTATGTGGGCAACGTGGCCGTGGCGCACCTCCAAGCAGCCCGCAGCCTCAAAGATCCACAGAAAAGAAATGCTGTTGGAGGGAAGTTTTATTTCATTTCTGATGACACACCACATGTGAGTTACTCAGACTTCAACCATGTCATGCTGTCACCTCTGGGCTTCAACATTCAGGAGAAACTCATGCTGCCTCTGTGCCTCTTCTACATGTTCTGCTTCTTATTGGAGGTTCTGTGCATGATGCTCCGACCTTTTGTACACATCGTCCCGCCGCTGAAACGGCAGCTCCTCACCATGTTGAACACGCCGTTCAGCTTCTCCTATCAGAAGGCCAAGAGGGAGCTGGGATATGTCCCCAGATACACCTGGGAGGAAGCGCGCAAAAACACCGTGGAATGGCTCGCCTCACAGCTGCCAAAGGAAAGGGAAAGAATCAGTGGAAAGAAATGAATGAAAAGTTATGTTTGTGACATCGTGAATTATTTTTTGTTTGTTTGTTTTTTGTTTTTTGTTTTTGCATGGATAACATCATACTCCTTTAACAACAAAATTTTAAAAAACTTCAGTGAAAGTGAACGTAAAGCACATAAATGCCATTCAAAAACAGTGATTACAGCTGTTTATTTAAAGCGCTATTTTTTATGTTATTGTATTGTCGCATCTTTCTTGGAATTTTTCTAGCATATGTTTGCGTTTGTTTAACATGTATTACCACTAGAGGTCACCAAAGCCACAGATTCCTACATATTAACGTAAGTTGCATTCATTTTCTTTCTCAAATAACTTTTGGCTTTCTACAGGCTAATTACATAAGAAGAGATTATTTATGGTAGGCAGTGGAGTAAGCAGCATTACCTTAAGGAAGGTATGACTCATAACAAATGACAAGAAAAAACTAAATTCAGTTCTTTTAGCTTTGACTCAAGAGTGTTCAGTATTGTCTGTTGTTCCTGTGCTCTATTGCAGTGTGTTTTGTATGTTATTAAAAATCACAGGATTAAAACTCATTTATCATTGTACGTTTTTTTTATTTATAGCAAGTTATTTATTCACTGGGTGATCATCAATGTTAATTTCATGGTCCCCAAAGGAAATTTTGCATTACATCACTCAGAATTTCTGAAATTTTTGTTTTTATTTTGGAATGAAAAACTTTGTGTACTGTAGCTGGTAGAAAATCAAAGTTATGATTAATAGTCAAAATAGCTAGATTTTATTCCATTGCATTCTCAAATACAATAGGCGCTAAATCACCGTATGGTAATATAAAGTTGACCATAAAAAATCTTCAGTCTTAGACCATTTTCCTTGCAAGTATTGCCTTTGCCTAATAACTACTTTGAATCTAAGCAAAATCCAGTCAACCTCACTGTGTGTCTAAAACTGTGTACCATTTGAAAATCCAAAATGGCAATTAAAATAGAAAACGATAAAATAGATTTACCTGGTTAAAGCAATGCAATTCCACTGAGCATGTTTCAGCACATTTGCACACTGCAGAGTTTTGATTACGTAAAAGAACATTCATGGTGGAACATCCAATCAAATAGTGATTGATTTCTGTCAGACACAACAGGGTGACCCCTCCTCACTTTCTATGACACTCCTCCATCACACAAATGCAACCTCCCAAACACACACACACCACAAAAACACACACACACAGGCACACATACACACGCAAACCGCAGCAGGCAACCAGGCCAGAGTCCAGCATTTTGAACAAACAGCCATTGAATACCAATGAGGTCATGGATTCACCGCCAGGCAAAGAGCTCCAACCACATGCCAACTCAGTCAAAAAAAGACTAGGAAAAAAAAATCCCATAGAAAAAAATCACACACACGAATGTGATGACTGAGTTAAAGGACTGAAGAAGTTTTGCTGTGGATCTGTTCGTGTTAAAGTGGAGCTTCACAAGAAAAGTGACATGTAAACTCTGCAAGGATCATTAGAATCTTTTCTTTTTTTTAATCGTTTGGACTGTTTTATGTGGATTCCTGCCTTGCTTCATGACTACTGTTTGCCAGCTAAAGGCAAAGTCGTTTCAAGGGTCACAGAGCTGCACAGAGCCGGGATTTCCTCGAGCCAAAAGCTGATCTCAATCCAACAATCTGGGGCTAAAGAGAGCAGCTGAGCACAGTTAAGCACTAACAAAAGCTTCAGGGCAGCTCCCCATTCAGCTCTCTGTTACTACTGAAATGCCTTGGGAACAAAAAACGGTCCTCCGCTGTGTTTTGACAGTCTACATCACAACTCTGGTGGTTGGTAAGTGATCTGCTCACGAAGGAGATTTTTTTCTTCTTTTTTTTAAATTTTCCTGCAACAGATCTATTTATATGTACCAAGATACGTGAGTGAAAAAAGGTAGAGAACCTGTTAAAATCTCCTTTCAGTGAACAATGATTTTGTGAATACTTAATACTGCAGGAGTACTTACTGTAAAACAACACTTTGAAAAATTATATTGTCAAAGCAAATTAATTGACAAATGAAAAATAATACATTTTAAAATCTAACATTATTTTTCACTGCACACAGGGTCAACATTTGTAGTTTCAGTTGGACATTGTGTACAATACGCACTGTGCTTCAGCCTGCGTAAACACAAAGTACAAATACACTGACGTAAAGAAAGTAAATGTTTTTGTTTCCTCTCAAAATAAAAAACAGCATTTGACCATAAACTCACCTAACATGTTATTTCTAACATGACAGGTGTATATCTGAATTGTTTATTCCATATTATAGTTGGGGGAAGCTCCAACAGATTGTCTAAACTCAACATGTGAGAGTTTGCTGTGGTGTGATGCATGAGATCAGCACTCAATGTTCAGGTGTAGAGGAGAGGCAGAAGGATGAGGAGTGCGCTGACCTGAACAACACCACCTGGAATGAGTATCGGCAGCAGAGAGCCAAGTTGCAGGTCCAGTACCTGCTGCTGACCAGGAGAAACATGGACTGTGCACAAACGTTTAACCAGGAGTCTCTCACTGAAACACGACCGTCCTACTTCAACACGTCCTGTCCAACCAAGGTCATCATCCACGGGTACAGGTGAGGAGAGGACCCTCAGTGGTTCTGAAAACTTAATGACGTAATGAGCCTCCGACTATGACCAGTGGGGTTCAGGAACACATTCTGATGAAGCTAGACAGTTTTGGTTTATTAACTTTGGAAGATTTCTCTATTCTTAAGGATGCAAACTCATCAGGGGTGAAAAGATGCCAGTCCCCAAAGAGATGTCATTTTCTTGTTGTTGTTACTGTTGTTGTTGTTGTTGTTGTTGTTGTTTATTTGTTTGTTTTTTATTTAAAATTCTGGCTGATCCAAAAAATTCCCCACTCTTTGGCCACCACAGTTTTGGACCTAGGAGGCTGAAATTTGGCATGGAGGTTAAGCATGTTTGTGTTCACGCCAATTTGCTATAAGGGGGCGTGGCAATGGGAGTGGCTTATGCACAAGATTCAGTGGAAAAGTTGGTCATGAGCCAAAAGGACAGCTGATGAACTGTTCGGGCCAAAAGACATGGAACAAGGTGCAGATCTTCTTTACGGATTCATGTAACATGGCCAAACTTTATAGAAACAAACACACACACACACACACACACACACACACACTTTCACTGGTCATGACTTGCCCCACCCCTACACTTTAGCCCTGCCCCCTTCCATAACTCATCAGCGCAGACTCTTGTGGGAGGCATCATTGCAGAGAGTAATTTTTAGCCGCTGGTCGCAGCTATTGTGAATTTACGGCTGTTATGTTACAGTCAAAGCTTCTATTGCGGTTTTTGAATGAAGCTTTGACTGTCTGCTACATTTTATGACATCCCTACATGTTGACTCTATTAAATTTGCATGGCACTTGCTTTGTTGTGTATTTATTGTTTTTTAGATGCTATAGAATCTATAGCCTATATAGATATAGAATCTATCATGATCTATAGTATAGATCATGATTGTTGTTCTCTCCTCTCACTCTCTCAATACTCCTCCCCTTCATTTCTCGCTTTATTCCACCATTCTAACCCCATCATCGCTGACCCAACTCCTCTCCATTCTACCCCTGCAGGGCCCTGGGTAGTAAGCCGTCCTGGGTGAGGGAGCTGGCCCAGACTCTGCTCAGGGTGCAGGATGTGAACGTGCTGGTGGTGGACTGGGTCTACGGAGCCTCCTTCGCCTACAACCTGGCGGTGGAGAATTACAAGGAGGTGGCCCTGCAGATCTCTGTCCTCATCAACCAGCTGAAGGTAAGAAAAGCACTCGAGATGGTTACCTACACATATCATTTACTCTCATTGTCAGTTGCTGATACCAGTGGCAAATTATAATAACATTTGAATACAGCAAATTAGGTCCAATTTAATTGTTAATCTTCTTTTTACACAAAAAAGAAAATTAAAGAAAATTCAGGAGACCATAGAAAAATGTGAAATGCATGCAGTATTATGTCAAATACCAGGAAATTTACAGTATTTCAACAATATGGAAAACATTACAAGTGGCATTGAAAATAAGTCCTGTAGAATATAATAATGTAAATTCCTACATGAACGAAAAAAGATCGAGATCATGTATGCCTTAAGAACAACTTTATTGATAAGTAAGAGATTTGTTAAATATTTTGAATTATGGAGACAGAGACTCAGTTACTGTAGCATACAGTTTCCACGGAAATTACAAAAAGAGTTTCAGGCTCCGTTTGTTCCAGGACCTGATGGATTTGTTTGATCTACCGCTCAAGGCTCCTGGGGTTCCATGGGATGTACCGCTGAAACCACATCCTCTATATAAGTTTTTTACGATGAGAAATACTTCCAGGGGCTTTGTCTCTGCTTTGTATACATTTCTGTTTGAATCCTCATATAAACCCCTCCCCTGTGATAGGATTTGGCAGGGAGACATTCCAGATTTGGAGCTAGATTTTGATTTGGATGTAGTTTGGGGAAATGTCCTACTTTCTTCACGGAACCCCAATCACCAACAAATTCATCTGAATTATATTCATAGAACTTATCTCACACCCAGAAGACTACATCTGATGGGCTTTCTGCCCGACCCGAGATGTAGTCTATGTACCCTTGGGGCCCCCGGTACTTTTTTCCACATGTTCTGGGACTGCCCACCCGTCGCCCGGTTCTGGAACGTGGTGGCCTCTCAACTTTCGGTTATTTTTTCTCTTGTTATGCCTGTGTCTGCAGCAGTTTTGCAACTTAATGATCTGTCTCAGCTTCCAACAACCAAAAAACAAAAAATAGTTATTCTTGCTGGCCTTACTGCAGCCAAGAAGTTGGTTGCTTTGAGGTGGAAACACCCTGACAAACTTACTCTGAGCAATTGGATTCTTGCATTTCTAGATGTAATCTACCTGGCAATCTCTACTGCTCATGTAAATGGAGTTAAAGAGTCCAACATTGTGCTGTGGGTGTTGGCAGCTGAGTCATTAAAAGGTTGGATCTAGCCTTTTTATTTTACGGATTGGTGGTCTTGGGGGTTTTTTGGAGGGGTCCAGGAGTGGGGGGATGGAGAGAGATTTTTTTTGTTTTGTTTTGTTGGGGTTTTTTTGGTGGGTGTTTTATTTTGTTTAATTATTTAGGTTTCCTTTCATGGGGAATTGATTTGTTTTTAATGTTTGTTTTTCTTTTTGATTTGTTGTATTACATATAAATACATACAATTATTTTTTCACATCCCTCATGTACATGTTACAGCTGTCCTGTGGTTTTAATTTTGTCTTTTGAAATATTTGAAAATAAAAACATTTGTTCACAAAAAAGAAGTTCCCAAATGTGCGGGTCTAGTGTTTGATGGCACATTGTTGTCCTGTGGCACCAGTGAGCATTTGCGCTATTCACCAACAAAACCAGGTCTCCTGTCTAGTGTGCACTACTTAGGTCCTTGCACACTGGCATGGTCAGAAGGCGCTTTTGCTTCCCTTGTATCCTGGCATCATTTTCCCCTTTATTGAATTGCGCCACTTTCTGATAAAGCCACAAACCAAGGATATGCTCTCCGCAATCTCTTCCCACATCTGCTAGCCTGCTTTCACCTCCTTTCAAATCCTTTTCCTAAGTGCTAAAAACTCACCCTTATGTGAACAATTACCTTCATCATCTTAATAGCAGTATACCGTGATCAAGTGCATCTGACTTTTAAACAATGTATGCGATGAGACACTGATACAGACACTGGTTTGATACATGTTATGCTAAAAACACAGCAAATAATAAATCATTTTGGGATCAGGTTATGTCTGTCTGTCTGTCTGTCTATCTAAATAGCAGAATGAACTGGGACACACCCCAATTGAAAGAGCAGCATGTAATTTCGACTATGCGCCATATATCATCAAAATAGGGCTCATAAAGCACAATTATATTTCCAATGGGTTTTCTGATCACATCTACACTTTTGCCTCTCCTGGCGGCTTCTTACCGCTTCTCCAATCCTTTTCCAAGAATTCTGTATGTCAACATGGTAAGTGAAAACGTTTACAGTCAGTTCTTCTTCAAAAAGTTTCTTTGGTGTTGCGCTGAAGTTTTTCATGTTAAAAGTAGAAGAGGAGTTAAAAATAGAGGAAGTTGTGTGAAAAGTAAATAGAGAGTGCTTCAGGTAAATACATGTCCCTTAAGCACTCTTTATTTACATTGTCTATGTAACATTGTCTTTGTCTAATAACATTGTCTGTCACGCCTCACACCGCCTATTCATTTGTTGCATTCATTTGAAAAGAAAAAAAATCAGTCATTTTAGATCCAGTGATTTATCAGATCCTAAGTCTGCTTTTGGAAAGCTTATTCCAGATGCTGTTTGAAAATCAGATAAGCACTTTTTGAAGCACACTAGTTCTTTCACCATAACAATACCATAACATGATTACTTGCACAGCCTGCAGTGTGAGTCACACACTGCTGAGTTGCACTGATTCCTTTCCATCAAGCAGTCAGATTTACTCAACACTACTGCCACTCTTGACTGCAGGAATTCGTCAGCACACTGAATAAAACAGAACAGATGGCTTGCTTTGTCTGTCCCAAGCTCTTCATTTTTAGTTTTTAGTTTAGATTAATGTGAACTCGAATACCAAATGCTGTGACAAAAGAAAGACGATCCAAATTTTTAAAAGTCATTTAAAATATCTGCTCTTAAAATAATTTATAGATTTTTAACGTGTAGTCCAGTGGACCTATGTGTATCTTTGACATTTGTCTCTCTTTGTGAAGACGCAGATTGTATTGTAATGAATTTTTCCTAGTATTTATTAAATAGCCTGAGCTAAGACAAAATAAGATCAGAGATCACTGAACAGATCACCTAGTACCAGACTGTTATACAAAATAGTGATGGCTCCATCTGAAGAGACTGTCATCAGTCATGTCGATTGTGAACTTATCTGTTTCTTCACAGATTTAGTATTGATGAAGGACAGACATGGACTATTCACAACTTTACCAGCACATCTGTGTTTGTCGATGGACTACTGAGTGAGCCAGGAGACGAGACCCTAGTTATGACGTGAGTGAAATAACAGTTTTTACAGGAAAAATGTCAAATTTCAGTACTGCTGTTGGAATAATGGTGAATGGATTCATGGGATACGGTTTAAACACCGTTTTAACACTCTCACAGCTTCCATTCAAGTGTGTGCAGATTATTATATACTGAATTATAAAAGCATTGATGAATTAACACGATTGTATGAAATCCAACATAACATGTCACACCTTTTACACCCTTTTGACCTTCCTTCTCTACTACTTGTGTTTTGTTCCAATGAGTTGCCATGGTTGTTTTCACACCTGTAGTTAGGTCCACTTTGCTACTCATTTGCATTTTACCCTTGCTTCGATTTGGATTCGCACAGGCAAAATTTCAAGCGAATCACAATGAAGTAACAACAGCCATGTGGGAGGTCAGATTGGTCAAATCATCTCTTTTTCAGCGGTTTGCTAAACATTTTGAACTTTTCATGATTTATGTGGTTTATCTAGCTGTTGGGCTTTATGGTCATTTGCCCAAAATTTAAGAACGCAAGTATTTTGTCTTTTCCTGCTCAACCCTCGATCGTGTTTTTATCACGGCAAGCTGCTAGTTGTTTGTTTACAAAGTCATCCTTAGCACATAATGACTTAATTTCAATTGATGCAGCATGCAGCTGTAAGAGAGATGGAAGAAGTCCGGTACAGGCCTGCTGATCTGTGAAGAGAAAAACTAAATTAAAAAAAATACAACTTTACACAGTGAAAATTACCCACTGTAAACATGTAGCTCCGAAATTTTTGTACAAATGACCTTACTTACGGCATTTTTTCAAGCGGAAAGGAAATGAACAGAAGCAGCTCTAGATGGATTTAATGTTATTGTCAGCATTTTGTGACCGTTTTTGCGCAATTTAAGCACTTCTTTAACTGTTAGGTGCCATTTAGTATGCATGTCGGGCATTTATGTTAACAAGGAAGCTGATACTGATGTTGTTAAAGTCACACCGGTGACATCGTTTGAATCTGCGACCCAGCCTCGCTGTGTAAAATGACAGACTGGCACGGCTTAAAGAAGCGCTGCTTGGTTCTGTGTAAATGACAATTAACAGAAGACGGGTTATTAGCAAGCCTTCAATGCGGCACTGACGCGGGGTCTCTGTGTAAAACGGCTTATCATTAAACATTCTGATGCTTGGTCCCTTGGAGGTTCCCTGTGCCTTAAGTGAAGCCACAGGGTCCTGATAGTGCATCAGTATGGGACGGGTTAGAAATGAGAAAAGGCTGGCCAAAGACAAAATGACAAGTGATTCCCTACCTCATCAACCAGCAAAACAATCAAAAACCGGTCAAAATTTCCACCTGTCCAGTCAGTCAAGAAATAAATGCTGAATTAGAATCAGCCTCAGCTTTACTACAACGTTATTCCAACAGTGCTGATGTGCTAACACGTTCCTTTTGGATGTACTAAAACATAAGGATGTAAATGTCGATGTCTGGATATGCTTACAGCATAATAATGGACAATTTCAGATGTTTTTCAGAAATTAAGCAGATGTTCATGGCACAACCTCAGTCCACAATGAATGCATTCTTAGGCAAAGCCAGTTTGACTTGTTTCGTTTTTAACTGCTCTTGAACCCACAATGCACGACTCAGACACAGAGACAGGGATTGAAAGTTTCACAATTTTAATGTTAAGGAAAAAGGACAAAAACTCCAGGGCTGACGAACAACAGGTTGAGCTGAGAACAGAGCAGGTTGGGCTGAATCTAAAAACAAAGAAGAGCTTCACAGGGCTATTTGCTTAACTGTAGGGCTACTGTTATTATTGTCTTGAATTTAAATTGAGATCAATTAGTTCCTTACAGGCAGGGTTATGACCTCAACCTTGACAGTTTTTTGGTGTGAAATTATCCAGAATTAAGAATATTATATATTGGAAAAAAGAAGTCTTCTGATGCAGACTGTTGACATAGGTTAGGAGTTCAAAGAGTTCATATCTTTTAAGAACTATTGTCTCTTCTTCTTCTTCTTCTGCCCTCCATTTTCCCCAATCTTTCTTTTTTTTGTAATCAGTCAGTGAAACTTCAAACGTCACATTATCTCAGACCCCAGGCTTAGGCCGAAAGATAAGGTCGATTTTTAGCTGTAATCTGCTGAGAAGGGCAAAGAGATGGTCACCCCCCACACACACGCACACAAACACACACACACAGGCAGTTGTATACGAGGAGGAGAGACTTCACCACTCAGACCCCCTCACCATCATATGTCATGTGTCTGACACAATCCTTATAACACACACATACTCAAACACACACGTAGACATTGCCCATATGGCTACGGCGAGATACAGTTGGCAGCAAAGTGAAGGTATTGAGGGCAGCTCGTGTCTGACAGATTACACAGAGTTTATTTCCATGCCACTGACTTTCGATTTTTGACGGCGCAGCCTGCCATCCCATAATAAAGTCTTTGAACAGTGACTTAACACCGAGGACAGGTAGGGGAGCAGAGATTTGCCCTCCACTAATACGAATGACAGTCAGTCAATTGCTAGATACTGGACAGGCGATTAATGGCCTGATACTACGCCTGCTGCAGTATGAGAGCGTCATACTAGCATATTCTTGCTAGTGACAAACCATTTGCACTCTTCAATTTTCTGCACCATGTATTGAAAGAAACTTTCCTCAAAGGAGGACCAAAATAATCTAATTTAGCAAAATAATCTAATTTAGCATCAAAATTCTCCTGGAAACGACCCACAAACACATTATCACTGTAAATAGACGTTGTTTTCATTAGGTTTACAGCAATTGTTAACAAATAGAGGTTAATATTACAGGGAGGCTATTCAAAACTAAATGCTAAGTTAAATACAATTTTTACACTTCAGTGTACAAGACTAGCAGTAACACATTATATATCCAATAAAAACCCATGGACTGGCATGTGCAGGCTTTAAAAGGTCAGTTTACCCAAATTACAAGAAACATTTTGTTTGTTTATGGTGCAGATGTCTAGCCATATAGATTATTTTAGTTATAAGTGCAGACATTTCGAGATTTGATTTGTAGTGTCTAACTTGGCAAAACGACTGATTTCAAATTTATGAATCATCGACAACCATAACGCTGTTATAAAATGTTT
>JAQFJB010000005.1:1010037-1021194 GCA_029874875.1 Naso minor | reverse complement strand
AGCTTCTACATCTTTGTTTTATACTGAGTTGTGTTCTTCTATCCAAAATATTTCTAACAATGTTTAAATTCGGAGAAATCTATAATTTTATTTAAAATAACAGTGAGTGTCATTTCGCCACCTGTTTCTGGGATAACACCAGTCAGAGACTGAGGCAGGAAGTCAGCAAACATGACCAACTTGAATAAGCACATTTATAATAATACATTTCCACAAACATTTCTGCCTTAATTGCTCTGAAAGATAGATTTTCATCTGCAATGAATTTAACAAAGACATAAACAAATCCCATGATCACACACTTCTGTATGACCTAATCAAACTACTTTATTTATTTATTTGTTGTTGTTTTTTTTGAGATTGAGAGAGCTCTTGCAGCAGACCTTAAGCATCGTGTGTTTAAGAGAGTAACAAACTAGAATGTATTTCACAACCAGTCTCGTCATGTTGTCAGCCCAATTAAGGAGAAAGCAGATTGTTTGTGCCTCTGAAAAATACAACTTGGTACCAACAGACCAAGACAGAATCCAGTTTTTGGCATCTGTAATATCTGTTACCTAAAGCAAAATAATAAAAATAATTAGAATTACATAGCCATGCTATTTAAGAATTACATCATGTAAGGAATGAACAGAAAAAATTAAACATGCTACAAGCTCATTCTGTTGTGAAATTTATTGTGAATTAATGTCTTTTATCAAGGAGTATCAAAGTAATTTGTCGTCCTGTCAAATATTTGTTGACAGTAAATATGTATGTCTTGACCAAATTCAACTTACAACTTTTTCTGCCTTTAGTTCCATCTCGTGGTTTGAGACTGAGTTTGCCCAGTTCTCATCTCAGTGAAATGTTATTCTTTTCTTTTCACCTTTACGTGTGTTTAGATTGTCAAATACTCATTACTCATGAAGCACCAGAGAGTAATCTCTCTACTGAGATATTGAAATATACCTTTTAATGTAAAATTCACTTAAATTACAAAGCAACATATTTTCTTGCTAACTTAGCATCTCTTTCTAAAAATAATGTCTCTCTAATCCACAGAACTTGCTGTCAGCTTCCATCTGGATTATTTCTGGGGAGTAAAAAAGTTCCCGTCATCTTTTTAAAAGCACTGCAAAACAATTGTAATGAATAATTGTATTTCTTGAGGAAATCAGTGTTAAATCCACAGACCTCACTATGAACAATGTTCACTGGAATTTCTTTTGACCAGCGAAGAAGTCATTCTGAAAACAGCTGACAGCTTGTTCAGTGGATTAAGTTATTATTACAGTAACAGGGGTAATGTTTCTCGGAAAAGATGTTGTTATTGTTTGTGCTCTAAGCACCAAAGCAAAATTTAATTCCCCTTTATTGCTTTTGGGGGGAAAAAAAGAAAAATAACGGATATTTTGACGCTTGGACAAAAGAGACCACAATTAAATGCATAGATACTACTAGAGGTTGGTGATTTGAGTGTGCGTAAACTGACGCCCACATTTTGTGTTTAGAAGAAAAGAATTTTTAAGCACCGTTTGACAAGTCAAGACAAGTACAGCTGCCCCGTCTTCATTTAGTATTTACTGTAAATCAGTTGACATCAAATACATTTTGATTTACTGTCATTATTACTGGATTATTTCTGTGAAATGGAAGTGACTGATCCACTCTGAAGTTTTAAAACTTAGATTTTAATGTTTTTTCCAGTTTTCATGTTTACTTTAAGAGCTAAACGGTGCAAGACCGCCCCAACCAACCCACCCAGGCTAAAGCATTTGATTTTTTGATTGCTCAGTATTCATTGCTTTTTTTAAAATCACACATACATACACATACTGGATATATTTGCAAGTTTTCTGTTTTATTGGTGAGCAAGTTACAAACTCACAAAACAGCACTGAATAAATCTGTCTTTTCCAATAAGGGGATTTATTTAATTCTCAGGCTTAAAGTGGGAAAAGGTCCTAATCTTTTTGGCAGCAAACCTCAGCAGCGTTAAGAGCTAAGCAGGCTTGCCGAAACAACTCAGCTGAGTCTGGTTATTTAATTTAGGATTAATTGTCCGATCTCATCCCCGTCATTAGGGTTTGCTTGCTCATTAACCGTGCTTTTGTGGTTCCCTCTGTGTGTACAACAGAGACGTGCATGCTGACCAAAGGCAAACATCTGGCCACGGTGAAGGCACTGACCGACTGCCAGTGTTTCTCTCTGTCCTGGGACGACTTTCAGGAGACGCTGGAGGGCTTCCCAGATGTCAGGAAGGACTTGGAAAAAATGGTTCAGCTGAACTCTGATGGTGGACTTGTGTAAAGCCAAGAAAAGCACTTGGACTTTTTTCATGTACTGTACGGAGGGGACAGGAGACAGGAGGAGGTGAATATTTCCAGGACATTTTATGTGGTTATGTGATGGACAGTAATGCTGTGGCTCATTCCTCGTGTGGATACGAGTTGGACGCTCATTCAAAAGACATCCAATTTTAAAACACTGACTGATTCTGACTGGGAATTATCATGTCTTCTGATTCATCTATCAGCTATAAACAGACCTGAACAGTAAAGATAAACTGAACACTTGATCGCTGCTTTCTTATTGATGTTGGGATTTATCAACAATGTTTGTAAAGAAAGATCCAGAAAACCTGAAAGGGAGATTCTAGTTTAATGCAACTGGGGCTGTATTTTGATTTTTTGCCAATAAAAGCAAAACTTAACTTATCAAGACTATTGCTCAGATCTTGGAACACAGCAACATTGCTAACATGAAAGTTAGCTTATGAAACACAAGCATTCAAACAACAACCCCCATGTTAGTTTAACTTATATAAACAAAAGGCCGACAATAAAATTATCCTCCAACTGTTCAAACATCCGCACTGAAGACTGAACTCTGGTTCAACTTGTTATCCACAATACTTGGCATAACTTCCTGTCCAGTGAAGGAGTATCACCAGCTTTCTGAGTTTGTTGTAGCAAGTGCTTGGCATTATTTGAGTGTCATGCTAGCAATTCTGTGAGGCTGTTCTTGAGCTAAATAAAAATATTGGTAAACTGACATGCTCAGGACATGTTGATGCTTTAGCAGGTATAACGTTTGCTATGCTCACTTTCTTAATTTAGCGTGTCAGGATGTCAGCTTGTTGAGTTTTACAGGCTTTTTACAGGCTTCTGCAGGCTCACAAACCAAAGTACTGCACATAGTGAAATTTATGACATCGTAATGATGCTAGATAGAATGTCAGGGGGTCACCAAAGTCATGAGCCACACCACTTGTACTCTTGTACAGCCAACCCTACATCCACAGCGCTGTGTCAGCACTGGAGAAAGTTCTGGCTGCACCCGTTATCATTCTGCTATAGGGGAGAAAAACGCTCTGGCTCAGGTTGTTTTTTTCTTACACTTATCATGGTTGTCTTGGGCAGTGCTACGGCCAGGACGCAACAATGGTGCCCTCGCAAAATAGTGGAACAGGAGGAGAATACAGACTAAAGTTGTCACCCATTTTGAGGCTAATAAAAACAAAAAACTGACCACATCAAATTGCTTCTCTCAGGTTTAAATGAGACCCAAGCTGTAAGATACTGGAAAATAAAGGAAGGTAAAAAAGAAAAACTCGTGTATGTTATTTTTTAATTTCCTCTTCCCATGACATTTCTTTGAAAGTAATATTACACAAAACATGTTAATGCCACTTTGAAAGCAACAAAAATAAAGCAGATGCTGTATTATGATTATGAAACATCTGTGTGAGAACAGTAGGTTGTTTCCTCTCCCTTCCTCTTTTCATCCAAACACACACACGGTGCCCGTGGCCAGCCGGTGTTTGTACTCGTAGAGGTAATAGGAGGCTGGAGGGAAGTTGCACTTCATCTCCATCCTGCCCGGCACCACGTGGACAGCCACATTAGGTCCAAGCCCCTCCTGCAGCTTCTTCAGCATGCGTGAGGCCAGGTAACGCCGTGCCCTGCCTGGGTCTTCCTCGATGGAAGCATACACCTCAGGTGGCGGGTTGGGGATCTTCCACTCCAAGTCCACGATCAGTTGGTGGATGCGACTCTTGTCCAGTGAAGTCGGTGTGTCACGGTGGCACGCCATCACATGGGGAATTGGTGCTTCAGATGCTACAGAAAGGAGGTTGTTTGACTGCTCATCTGCTGGCACTTTTTCCTTTTCCTTTCCCGTTTCTTCCTGTGTCTCTTCATCCGTTTCATCCTCCATGGGTCCCACTGCAGGGTGGAGCATCACCGCCCAGTGCAGCCAATCATAGTTCTTCTCCAGAGCCTTTAGGATGCTGTCTGCTGCCTCCTCAGGGTTTGCACGGTTTTGCACAGCCTCGTTGAGCTGATGCCGTATATCATCCTCAGCCTGCTCAAGAAAGTAGCCTAAGCAGCGGCCTCCCATGTTCTTCATCTTTCTGTAGAGCTCACCCATGCGGTCAGACCAGGTCTTCATCAGCAAAGCCTGGTCTCTACTTGTCAGAGAAGCCTGCGTGAAGAGGCACAGCAGACCAGTACCCAGGACAAAGTTTATCTGTTGAGAGGAAGAGGAGGAAAAGGAGAAAGCAGGAGCTTTTAAACTGTGGTCAAACAAAACTTGGAGTGTGTGTTTAACCATGCAGAGGCAACAGATGGATGGTTTAACTACATGACTGCTCTTCAAATAATGTTGAGTGAATTTAAAGGGACTATGAGGAGCTTTCAACTTTTTATAAAGCAGTCTAAATTTAATACTTATGCCTGACATCTTACCTACATCGGCTCCAATCAAGATTGGAGATTACTATCCTGTCTTTTACAAGTTAAGTTTTCGCCCGGTCCGCTCAGTCAACGGAAACAATTTACAGCACAAAGACCAAAAGAGACGATTAGATTTTTACAAGCATGATTGATCCGCTGTACTCTTCTATACTATCTATGGTTGGAGGTAGGCGGACACTTTTCTTCAGATTATTTCAATATTTTGTGTTTATGGCCAAAATGGTATTGTGGAAAAAATCTTATGAATCTTAAGAACAGTAAGCAGTAGACAACTGCTTTCGTCCACACACAAGATGAAAGTTCCTCAGAGGGTCTTCAAAGCTAAAGCTAAAGGAGTTATTTATTTTGATCAATGTTCTATGGACTTGGGCCTTTTGATCAAGAAGTCTCAAAACTTAGAAGTATCAGGAGCTAAAAGTTTCATCAGTTTACATTTACCAACATCCTGACTCTGCAGACGTTGTGTGAGAACTTGCTTGTTTCAGTTGCTGATCTTTATAATTTTTGTTGTGAGACTGTCAAGTTTGAATAGATCTGATCTATGGACAAAGTAGTGAGAGTTTTTTCTCACAATATCCACATCAAGGAGATTAAATAAACAGAAAAATAAATAACAAAAATAGTGAGTCCCACTCTCTCTAAACAAAAATGTGCTGACTGCTGTTTCTAAATCAGTTAAGGGAGTTTGTCACCTCTTTCTGAGCGGAGAAGTGGCTGAACTGGAGCATAATTTTGACAAATCTTTTCCATCTTAACCATTGGGGCACTTCTTAAGACTAACTTCCGCTGATAAAACAGGAACAGTTTACACCAAAAATAATGCCAAGCTCTGTTTTAATGAGTTGTTTATGACACTGTCATCTTTAGCAGCACACCAACCCATCTGGGATGTTTGCCATCTACACTAAACATAAAAGTGTTTCCGGATCTTCTTGTTGCGGCGGAACAGACGTTGGTTATGACTGTTCTGGCTCATTCTCTTAAACTGAAGTCAACATTGTACACTGTGAGACTTTCCAAGCTCCTCTCCTCAAAATAAACCACGCAGGTGTCACAAACGCTTTGTAGAAAGAAACATGCAAGGTAGTACACAGAGTCTGCCATTGTCTGCAGTTCTTTTGTTGACACCAGAGAAGATTTTCAATATTCAAAAATGAGCAAGTTCACAGTTGCTTAAGTTTTGTATATTTCATCATATTATATGTAGATTTTGACGGAAATAAAAAAAAGACTGCTTGTGTTCTTGCACCATCAGGAGACCAATACTAAGTACGCAACGTCAACTTATCACCTGCATGGTGGCATGTTTACACAGTGCATGATAAGTTTGTCAAGGTTAAAGAAACCTGGCTGCGGTTCCTTTGTGGAACAAGGTCAGGTTCTTCAGTCTGAACACATGATCTACAGTTTGACTTTGATTCCTGGTCAGGGTTTTGTAGATCCGACATGTTGCTACCTTTCTTTCAGGAAAACCTACCGCTGTGTGCTGCAGATTTTCTCAGCTCATTATGCAGAATATGGTTTGCTTGGTCGCATCACACTATTGCACTAATGCTTGACTTGTGCAAATTAAGTACTTTGCACAGTGATGTTACTTGTACTGTTTATGCAGATGAGGCCGTAGTGCAAACAAACAAATCATTCAGCACCGACTTCAAGCAGAAACTTGAGCATTAAGGTCTAATCCACTGAGCCTGGCTCCCTCCCACCCAAACGCTTCTTGATAAGTGAACCTTGGGCTGATTTGAGGTTTTTTTAGGGAGGCAAACCCTGTTTCTCCTTCACAGTGACAACAGCAGATGTGTGGAGTGGGCAGCCCCTTTGCAAATTCTCTGAACTGCCCTTTAAAGGATCTTTCATGTAGCAAATAAATTAAATGGGGTAAAAACTAGTCAAACCCAGGTCCTGTCCACCAATATGTTTTAAGAGTAATTACATAATTATTTTTCACATAATGGACCAGGCTGTAACTGCTGCAGTGTCTGTAAAGGTCTCCTCACACAGTGGGCGGTCGTTATCTGGGTCTTGCTCAAGGGCACCAGGACAGATGGACAAATGGACACATGACTTTTTATCTAAAATAGTGGCATTTGCCATTTTTTTCTTACATAAGTAATGAGAGAAAAAAAACTGTGATGCCTGTCCAGAATGGAAATATGTGTACTCACATGTGATATTTTTGTGACATTACTGTTACGCAATGTTGTTTTACACAGAATACAGTATTCAGGATTTGACAGTCCTTATTCGGTTGTAAGTTTAAAGCCTGAGCAGCTCGGCACTCTGTTGTTGTTTCTGGTAGTGGATGAAAAATGTTTGCACCTGCATGAACTGTTTCAATCTGCCCTGCACCTGTGCGTCTGGGGTTTTTTTTGTTGTTGTCATTGTTGTTTTTGGTTTTTGTTGTTGTTTTTTTCGGTCATTCATTCATTGCTTCCTGTTTTATTTTGAAACACTCACAACTTGTTTAATTTACTTCAATGCCTGGGGTGACACTGGCCACCACATTAATTGGATTGGCCATCTCAAGTGCCACCCCATTATCCTGATTTATGATTGGCTGCCCAATGCCCAATGAGAGGCAGGACCTCAGTTCGAACAAACTGTTTTTGAAGGTACATTGGTTCATTTGTGTATAACCTACAATTAGACATAGATCAAATATTTTGAGGATTGAGTATAAAAGCATTGTATTGATATAATCATACTGGAATCACAAATTAAAATAAATATAAGAATTAATAAATTAATTCTATTCCGACATATGTGTGTCTGTGTGAGCACACACATTATTCATACCATCCCTGCAAAAGCCAGTGCCGCATTTGTGCCCCCCTTTAAAAAAGCCTAATGCCTCTTGCACCTTTATGTAATGAATTAATTTGAACTGATTTGAACTGAACAGGCTCTGCCTCAGGAGTCTTCATTTGGATCCAGTAACCGGTGCGTCTTGTTGTTCTGTGTCCACAGCTGTGAAAACCCACAGCGAAGGCGAAAGAAAATTTGCCAACTCAGCTCACGAGAAAGACAACAGGGTCACAGCTCTGCCTCATTAAATATTCAGTTTATTTTTATAGCAAGAGGAAAGAAGCTGTATCCTTCGTTCCCCACAAGACCTCCATTTTTCATGTCAAATGTATCTTTTGGTCTAGAAACTGAATATTTAATCCTGTACAGCTGTGCACTTCAATGCTATTCATCTCAAAACTTGCCCACAGGGATGATTGAGTATATTTGAATTTTTTTGATGAAAAGCCATCTAAAATACAGACGCCTTTCATTGGTTAGATCTCATGAAATAAAGAATACATATCGATGACGGATCAGCCGCAGTTTAAAACATTCATACTGAGTTTGGATGTGTCCATGTGTTCGTGTGAGAATGTGTGAGCTCCTCCTGCTGTTGTTAAGCCTCTGTGCCCCAGCAAAATGACTTGTGTAATTAGGAAGAAATTAAACATCAGGGACCCCAGCAGGGAGAGGATCACCTCCCCACCCACATGTTGTCCTGCACCTGCACAAACCTTGACACAGAACTCCCTCAGCTCCCAGCGTTTGGGCTTGCGGGTGAGTATGAGCTCCTCCAGCAGCGTGGGCTGATCAGTCAGAGCCGACACGCCCATCAGACGGTTGTAGAGTGCTGTCAGCTGCCTCTCCAGTCGGTACTCCTGCACATACTGCAGGAACACCTCTGTCTCCTTCTTGGTGAAGTCTGACTGGGCCCTCACCTGAAACAGGCAGGGGAGAGAGACGTCTCTTCTCAAATAAGGGTCAAGGGGGCAGAATCAGGCACAGATTCAAATACCAAAGGCGCATCTGGATGTCAGTCTCACTTCCAGTACAATTAAAAATATATATATATATATATATATAGAAAGCAAAGAACATTAACTCCACTTCAGCGCCCAAATCAAGATTCAATGTCAGCAACAGCAATCACAATAAAACAGTAAAGTCTGGCTGGTTGGCTGGTTCATTTCATCCGTGTCATGACTCATTCTTTCTGTCTTTCACGTACATCAGCATTCAGAGAACACCAGTTTTTTGCAGTCGAGTCTCCCTCTCTCGCCTGTTTCTTCTTGATTTGTCTTTACGCTGTTTTCACCATGTCTGTTATGTGAGAAATCCATTGATGGATACACCAAGGAATCACGTTTTCTATGTGTTATTGTCCCACCCATTCCGTTTGAAGTTGCCTTGATGTCAGAAGGGTGACAATTAATGATGTAAAATAAAAGTGATCAATAATTCCCCTCAAATCCACGTATTTTAACTTCAGTCTTTGGTTGCATTGTCTCTCTCTAGATTGTTTTGCATCTTTTTATGTTTTTTTGTGTCACTTATGTTCCATTTTGCACCTCTTGATCTTTTTTACAGTTGTTTTGTTTCTCTTTGTGGTCATTTTGTGTCATTTTGCAGTCGTTTGTTTGTATCTTTGTAGTCATTTTCTGTCTCTTTGTAGTTATTTTGTGTCTCTTTGTAGTTATTTTGTGTCTCTTTGTAGTCATTTTGTGTTTCTTTGTAGTTGCTTTATTTCTCTTTGTGGTCATATATTTAGCCTTTTTTTCTGAAATGTCATACTTTCTTTCATATTTTGACTCCAGAAACAACCTATGCTCAAACACAATGGTGATTCTTGCTTGAAATGCCTGAAAGCTTATGAAATAAACAGGCTGCTGTATTTAGCCCTTTTAAGAGATTTAAACAAATAAACGTTCAGTGAAAGGGCAGCAGCCACGATTAACATTTTCAAATAATGTCACAAAAAAATAAAAAGCATAAGCCTGTTAATGCGAAGTCTGTTAGAACTAAACAGATGCTTCAGTTTTACATTTGGCCACCTATCTCCATTTACATAATATGCTTAGAATGATGAGTTCAGTCACAGCATGAGTTTAGGAAAACTGGCAGAGTGCTCATTGCTCTTCAAGGACAGATCGCCTTAAGAGCCCTTGACCATGTTTATGAAATGACCAAGTTAATGCTGCAGTCAAATACAGTTAGGCTGGACATTCTTTTTCTCTCAGCTTTCCGTCTATTTGCCAGCAGCAGGTCAAATGACTGTTCAGCTTAATTCTACTACTACTTTAATGTAACATCCCTAATACTTGCATCAGGCGTAATGAGGCGAGGGGCACACTTTACCACTGCATATGGGAATGTGTGAAAGTGAAATCCTTCTAAGATGTTATTAACATGATTGATCAGATTTTATCAAAGATAATCTCATTGGATCCTAAGCTTTTTATTTTGAGTATATGTCCATTTAACCCATATACTTTATGATCATGTGCATATTACAAGCTAAATAGAGAGAATTGATGGATTACAGAAACGCGTCAAGCATGTCAACAGAAAAAATAACATACATTTTTTGATGCAAGCATTATGTTTTCAATATCTGGAGACCTTTTCGGAGCTTTTTTTTTATATTATTGTAATTATTTTTACATTATTATTTAATTAGTTTTTATCTATGAATATGTATAAGTGTGTGTATGTATGCAGACATGGATAAATATATAGTTTTCTTACTATTATTTGCTGTTATGTTTTTTTCTCTTTGTGTTTACTCAGTGAATAGGAATTAGATTAGGGGAAGGAGAACAGGGTGAAAAATGTTTGCTGTGTTTTTATATAACTATGATTTGTCGTAAAATCTGATGTAATTTGCAAATCAAAATCCAATAAATTTATTGTTTGAAAAAAAAAAAATCTACCACTGCTGCCAAATTCTTTACCCTTCCTTTTCAAACTTGAAGGGGGAGTAAGAGAGTCGATCTCAAGGATGTTCAAGGACAATCTACCAGTTACAAGAGCGACTGCAAGTTTGGAAACCTCAACGTATTTTTCCTTTCAAGTATGGACACAGTAAGCTGTGGGTCCATTAAGTCACAATGTCAAAAGAAAAAAAAGAAAGGTCAGGATGCCAATTTATGATGAATTATTTCTAGTTCTGAGTAGCCGTCATCCCGAGTGTTGAACTTGTCTGTCGTTGGAGCAGACACCCAAACTAAACTATAATCAGAATACTATTGATGTAATGCTAACAAAATTGTTGCATGAGCAGAAAAAAATGAAAGATTTGACTGATTCAAAGATTGAACTCTCCTAAAAATAACAGCATGAGCGAAATCCCCAGTCAGTTTCTGTACCGCTGTGCCTAGCTGATAGTAGACGACTGCCAGGTCATCCTCCAGTCGGTGGACCTCCTGGTCATCAAAGAGACCGTGACCCGATGCTCCAAGCTCATGATCGATTTGGTCCAGGTTCTTCTTGGCCATCTCTGTGTCCTCTGATGTGGCATCCCCGCCCAAATAGGAGCATATTCCCTGGACCAGGACCCTAAGCATTGCACACACCCACATACACACACTTTATAAAGATCTTTCACATTTGATAATTTAAGCAGATGAGG
>JAQFJB010000005.1:970873-984120 GCA_029874875.1 Naso minor | reverse complement strand
GAAGATCTGTGTCTTTTGTTAAAGTTATACTTACAGTTTAACATCCTGGCAGTTCTTCATGAGACAGTAAGTTTCTGACTTTTGTTTATACCCCATATCAAAAGATCATTGTTCTCTACACATGAGAAACATGTTACTCCTAATCTCCTGAATATTACAAAGCAACCTGTTAAAAAAAAAAAAAAGAAAAATCATTTAAACTAAATAAGATTTCAGTCTTGTTAGCCCAGGAAACCTCAAACCCCAGAAGCATAATCAGACACTGGACAAACACATGAATTATTGGGCCGTGTATAAGAATAAAATCCCAGATCAGCACGATGTTTACTGTGTTCAGTTTAGACCCCAGCACTCTAACCACTGACTGAGATAACACCAACTGTGCTTGTCCTGTGTCAAGCCAAAATATTTATGTTTTGATTGCCATATAACAGCATTATTGGACCAAGATGAAAAACAACTTCAATGATCTTTGAAAAAAATGTGCTGTTTATGTTTTGTCTTGATTTACCACGAGTCTCCATTTCCAGCACCATTCCACAACAATGTTCAGCCTCATCTGCAAATCTTTTCATGTTTTTCACATGTAAACAATAATGGACAAACAGACTAGAACCTAACACTC
Source organism: Naso minor (assembly GCA_029874875.1). Lineage (NCBI taxonomy): Eukaryota > Metazoa > Chordata > Actinopteri > Acanthuriformes > Acanthuridae > Naso > Naso minor. The sequence goes on along the minus strand of JAQFJB010000005.1, from coordinate 983,495 downwards.
TTGAAAAAACAAACAAACAACATACTTGCCACAAACAAAACTTAAAAGTAATTTTTGTTGTCATTTGCAAGCTTAAGATCTAAAGGACGTTGACACATCTGGCAACGTTATATATAGAAAAAAAGTAACATTTAGTAATAAAAAACTGAGTACACTAGTATTGCTTATTTTCTCTTATACTGTCATCACATCTTTGTACTGCAGTATATTGTGCTGAAATGTATTTTTACACCCCTACTGTGTGAATGTGTCAGACATTTACAAGAAGTAGAGAGACAGAGAATGTATTTTAGTTTGTGTAAATACAGCATGTGAAGGTGTTTGCATTGTGTGCATCTTGGCGAGTGTTGCCCTGTTTCTGTAAAAGCCACTTCACTCGGATGTTTGAAGCCGCTCTGCCTCCTCCAGTTAGGAATTTTTAATGAAAGCAGTCAGGAGTGCCATATGCTCTTAGATGCAATACAAGTCTTCCCTGCAAAGCGTTCGGTACTGCCGTTACATAACGTGGGCCAGGGCATTGAAATGTTGAAACATCAGGTGAGTGTCCCGCCTGGGCTCTTTGGGGTTAACGCCTTCTGTCCCGCTTAAGTAATGGGAAAGCGTCATCAATAGTCTCTGGAAAAGAGTGAGGAGGGAGAGTGTTTCCATGGGAAGTGAAGGCCTCCTGCCCAGTCAACCCTCAGCCTCAGAAATCGCCGTGTAAAGGCATCATGTGGATGCTGTTAATCAGGGGTCACTTCACTGCCCCTGAGTTTAAGGAGAGTTAACTCCAATCGACAGTATCACACCTGTAGACTTTTTTGGCTACTTATACTCATTTTCTGTATTTTGATTTGGCATATGTAGAAAGTTACATTAGCAATAAATGTTTCAAAAATCACATTTCAATGCTGTTAAACACTGAAAGTAAGTAAGCGGACCACTACAATTGATTGCACATTTCAATGAAAGGGACAGAAATTCATCATTTGCAACCAAGAGCACTTTCAGTTCAACAATGGCAATGAAATGCACCGTGTGGTGTTTTGGTGAAGGTTTGCTTCTACAGTGTACTACCAGAAAATGAAATATGGGCCAGGAAGTCCAGTTTGAAAGCTTATCAAATGCCATGACAACACATAGAGATGTATCCTGACACAGGACTCACAGAGGAAGAATGAGGACGCCTGTGTTTTTGGCCACTGTCCCACTGTCTGTCACGTTTTTTACCATCTTGTTTTTAGAAAAAGTTGAAAAAGAATTCTTGGAAGTCACTATAGCAGATTTTTTAGGGATAAAATTGCAGACTCTAATCACAGTGTTTCATCACAAAATGCAGTCAGTCCAGTTTGGATCTGGTACACCAGTGGTTAAAGGACTTGAGGACAGGCCCTGTGATTGAGCTCGGCATGTGAAGAATGCTTAGCACAAGCCTATGCACAGACATACGAAGAAATCCTCCCTGCTCCAGTGAAGTTATGAGGCTGCCCCTGCAGGGAGAAGCTGCGGGCCGAGCCAAATCCATTTCAACAGAGCCGCTGTTTGTTGGGTGTTTGCTGATAGCAGGGCCTTTGCTCTGTGTGCTGTTTCCCAGTCTTACTTGTCTGGACTACCCGAAGAACTGTCCTGTGACACTGCTGTCATACTTTTGGGTAGCACGTTTCCTCAGGGAGATCAGTAGTCACTTAAAGAAAAGCAGACTGTGGGACTCATTCAGTATTTCGCCCCGTAACACTTCATCAGGCAGCCAGGTTTCAGGTTTCTTGGTAGGTGGGTAACTGGTAACTGGATTGCTGGAATTTATTCCTGGCCTTTGCCGGTTGTGTCATGCAAGCATGATTCTAAATATGACACAGAAACGTGAGTGTGATGGAGAGTAACTGATGTAGAGTAGGTGCATTTACTGAAATACTGTACTCAAATACAATTTTGAGGTACTCCTTTAGTATTTCTATTTGACACTGCTTTCAGTTTATATTTGACCTTTCAAAAGGGAAAACTGTGCAATTTACTCGTCAAAAATGAAGCTGTTGTTACGAGATATTTTCTCCAGATTAAAATTAACCAAATAAAACAAATGATACGCTTATTAAAACGTTACATTGTTCAAAGATTGAACCACTGGGTGAGCCCCCTTGTCACATTTGTGCATGTGCTCCAGTGACAGTGTTTGAGGCTAAAGTAGGTCAAGTTAGTCAAGATTCCAAAATATTCAAAGGATTTGTTTGGTAAAACTTTGCTTTTCTTTTCACTTTTTCTTCTCCCGCCATTAAACATTTCATGACCACTTAGACTTTGAAGGAACTCTTTGAAAGGTTAGAAACCACTAGTCCAAACTACCAGATTGTACATGAAGTATATAAAACTAGCAACACCTGGACCAGCGACTATTGTAGTGACAAAGTCCTTCACTATAGCCACAACTAGCTGCTAATTACACTGAAATAGACATACAAATTACATTTGATCTTACCAGTACTTTGCATAACAGTGCCTTAATTGTCGTAATATTCTTACTCCATAGTGTAGGTCACCTCCACTGTCGCCATCACTTTTTTATTCATTTGACTCCTTTGTGATCACTGCATTGGTACTTTTACTCAAGGAAAGAATTCGAATCATTTCTTCACCACTGTGAAATGATTGATTGTATGTACAAGTTCATTCAGGAGTTGTAAAAATGTAGCTGTGATTAGTTCTACGTTCGGTAACAGTCACATAAAAGTTTACAGGTATAGTGTTACTGTATCCTCGCCTGTTGTGGCAGCTGTGTGTGAACTGCTGTTTTATTCTCTAGATGGTTAGCAGTGTGTCAGTTGACACATAGATATTGTTGTTTTAAGAACACCGAATAGCCACATGAGGATCAGTGTACTAAAAACCAAGCTGAAAGTTTCAGAGTTCAGAGAAGAAACCCATTTTCTGTTTTGATGGCTGAATATTTTGGAGCTTATGTGTTTTGTTTTGAAAGTGGCGGAATTTTCTCAAATAATTCTGCAGTTAAAGTTTAAACATGAAAAACATACTCATTGGCAAAATTAAATATGTTTTTGTTGTAAGTTGGTACCTGGATTTTAGTTTTTGCTATTATTTTTCATCTAAAACAGGAAAGATTTTCTCCTGTCTTTTGAGTTAATATCTGTTTTTCTCTGATACTGAGGTCATTAAAGTTCACAGAGGTACGTGTTTAATTAGAAAACCGGCTTTCAAAGGACCTAATTTACAAGGCACAAGGTAACTTATTCATCCTTGTGTTTGCTGCACGACAAAATGAAAGTTTTGAGTCCTTCAAAAAAAGTAATACAGCAGAATAGCATAATAATACCATAAAAATAAAAGAGAAATATGCAGTTATTCACAGCCTCTGATTTTCCACAGCTCAGCCAGAAAGAGTCCCATTTCAACCATTTTTTCACTTTCCTGCTACCAGATGTTTGCCAGTGGCAGTCTTAAATCCAAGCTTATCCCGACTCTCCTCTGTCTTCTCCTGAGGCCGTCCGGCTTGTCTTGCTGGGTGGTCAGAAGTTGCTGTGGGCAGTGATTGTCTCAATAATCTTCTGCTCTTATTGCATTTGTTCTAAATGCTGTGCTTTATTGTCCAGTGTTGATGGGTGCAGGGTGAGGTACTTCTTACAAAACTGTTGTTGGCATTTCCTGTGCAGATCATGTCTCACACCCATCAATGCAAACAAATCAAACTGTTGAAAACTCGTCGTCTTCAGTCTAAATTTGCTGTTTCTTCCTTTATGTTGTAACTGTCTTTTCTCCTCTGGAACGTCAAAATGTAGCGTAGAAATGTCTTAACAAGGAAAAAGACTCTACGGATGGCAGGAAAGTTTGGAATGTCTTTTTGGACACTTGTGCTCCTGTAGTGTTTCAGCTTCAAACATCTGTCTAAGACAACAGAAAAAAACTGTGAAAAACTCAAAAGCTACAATGGCAGCAATTTCCTTGGTTGTTGGCCTCCATTGCTGCCACCATTGTAAGTGGCTCCGAGCGGTGAGGGTCCAGTCAATACAAACAGGAAGTGGACATTCAATGGCAGCAGGGTGGAACAGTTCCTTTTGCTACAGTCGAGTCGCCACCCAACGTGTCGCCTGTCCTTCTCCCATGTCTCTGCTTTGTCTCTAGCCTTTGTCCTTCTGTGTCTCTTGAGATGTTTGTATGTGTTTACTCCATTTTTACTTGAATGCACGTTAAAAAAATGTTTTGATCTACTGTAATTAAGGTAGTGAATGAATGATTAATAGTCATTGAGGTAAATGTAATAACAGTGTACCAATTAAAATGTGAGTAAGCATCCATTCCTGTAGTTACAGGCAGAGTTTTTACTCAAGTAATGTCACATTCAAAGCATACTGGACTGAAATAAATGACGCAATCTGAGAGCATGTAACAGATTTAATCACAAGGATGTTCTATATTAACAAAAGTGCAACGTTAATATGGATTAGATGATTAAATGTCTCATAATTTTGGCCTTTTTTTGCGAAAAATAAATACATAAATAAAAATAAACAACTGTTTTATTCACTGAATTTTGAATTAATGTACTAAAATGATACAATGATACTCTATTTTTAGCCAAAGGAATATGGTCCTTTTTAGTTAAAACATTTACTTTCATTTGTAACTTGCAATTTGCTTTCAGTTCTAACTTAATTTCCACAGGGGGAGTTTGCTCTTGTCTGTAAACATTCTTTCTGAGCCTTGCTTTATATCTGAGACATCTTTCTTCTAGTCCTTTTATGCACCGTTTGAATTTGACTTGAGTTACCTTTTAGAGTGCTGTAACAGAACTTCAGAATTACTTGTGCACATTTGTAAGGTTTTGCTTTTTAATATGGTTTGATTTCTTTTCCTTGACATTACAAACTCAAACCACAAACACTTCAGGAGAACACACAAAATTCTACTGCTAATGCCCAAACAGACCATCCGGGTGTGCAAGAGAGACCACCTGATTTGGTCTGAACGCAGCCTAAATCCAGGTATTTCTCATTGCATTGAATATTTGAGAATGTGTCGAACAAACGTTTTCTGATAAAGCAAATTCCTTTACTTTACATCAGTGTTTGGACCAAGAGAAAAAACGGTGGTGGTGCAGTGGTAAGAAGAACCAGCCTTTAATGGATGAAATTATGATTTAGTCTGAAAATCCAGTGACAGAGCTCTGTCAGTGAGCCTCTGATGCTAATCCTACACAGTGAATGAAGAGTAAAATGTGTCTTTATATACATATTGGCCTTTTTCTCATGTGCACTCTGCTAATGCTTCAGCTGCTCCACTGTGATGGACTTTGCCTCTGACAGATAGACGGCCTTCATTTTTTTAAGCAACCAAGCTGTGGGTCTCATTTTGTCTTTTTTCAAGCATATTTCAGAGCCGTCATGGCTGCTGTAGATGAGCTACATGCCCTTGAACACTCCTAATTTCCCTGAGCCTCTTCTGGAGCAACCCTGTTTTTCAGCCTAACTCTTATCGGCAAACCTCGTCTTCCTCCTCCAGTCTCTCCCGTCTTCTCTGGCTACAAATTACAAAGCAATGTGACTTGTTACATAATCACTTTTTTTAAAGGAGGAAATGTTTTAGAGGGGGAGTGAGAGGGAGGGGTGGCATGCCACGCATCGAGATGACAGGGAAAGAAAGGAAATGAAGGAAAGGAGGGGCGCGTTCAGCGTTTTCCTTTCCAAAACTTCTCGGGCATCCTCACATGCCTTCTACCGTATATGCAGGACAAACCGCGGCCAGGCAGGAATCCGGGGCACGCTAAGCATATTAAAGCTTTTAATGTGTGAGCAAGCAAACATCGCAGTGTTTATGTAAAGATGAGGCCAACAGGACATGACTTAGAAGCAGTGTATGTGTTAGTGTTTATGGATTGTATATATTGGGGTGGAGGACGTGGCTTTCCTCGGCTCACATTGCAATAATTTGTAAGTAAGGCGTAGCCTTGCTTAAGCATCGTCGTAAACTTATTTTGTCAGCAGAGGAGCTTTTTTGCAAGTTACTGCCATGAATGAGGAAGAGGAGGGGAAAGACAGCTCAGAGTTTATGGCTCTCTGTGTGGAAATGATGCGTGGACGTCCCTCTCGGCATGTCCCTCCATCTGGACTTTGCCCTGATCGTCCTCCATATGGCTTTGATTTGCAGGGTCCCATGCTGGAATGTGTCTCAGAATTGGGTCAGAGAGACAACTGCAATCAAAAAACACTTTCCACTGTTGCCCTAGTGCGAAGAAAAACTTTATGCGTGTGTGTGCAAGTAACTCAGGCTGTGTTCGTCCTTGCTATGTTAGGCTGTCAGAGCAGTGTGTGTGTATGTGTGTGTGTGTGTGTATAGAGTTTGTAAGCTGGTGATTATGCGTTTGGGATAATTCGGTGGCTTGCGGCCCGTAACCATTATGACAAGGGTACAAATGTGGCCTGGATATTTTCGACGGCGAGAGAGAGGGAGAGATGGGAGACAGACTATCCAGAATGCAAATAGCTTGAATTCCTGCTTCCTGGGCTGAGGAATGCGAGCGGGGAACATCTGTCGCCATGACAGCCAGGGTCACCAAGCCCGCCTCCACCCAGCGCACACACAAACACACACACACGAAAGATCCAAGAGATAAAGATCATCTTGGATTGTTTGTGTATGTGCATGTTTTAATGATTCAGTGATGTCTCTCAGTTTAAGTTCAGCTCACTCTCTCTCACAGGGCTGCTTAATGTGGACTTTGACATTCGCTGTAATGCTAAACCAAATATTTTATCCTTATTTTAAAAAAAAAAACCCTCTTACTTTACTGTTGTGTAACATAAAAGATAAAATGTTTTGATCCCACAGTGAAACAAAAATATGATGACAGCAGAGAGGGAAAACTGACGAGTTATACCGAATAAAGAAAGTTAATGCATTGAAAAAAAAGACAAACTTAAATTATCAGATGAATCGCTTTATTAAGATTGCGCATTTTGTTCAAGTGGTCGAACAGTGGAACACTTATTTTGGAGGGCGGGCTTTGTCTGACAGTTCTAAAAAACACTTTGTCAAACCAGCAAATCTGTCATACACACCCCCACTGCATGTGATTGGTCACATGTATGGACGTGAGAAAGCAAGCAGGCTTTGGGCTTTGACCTTCTCTCTCAAGCCCCCGTTTTTCAATCTGTACATAGCAATTCCTTTTTGTGTTCTAACTGATGAACACCAGGTGAGACTTTGTGAAAGTGTGTACCGTTAGCCCCATCTGAACCATTGTTGTTGCTCGCCCCTCTTGATAACGGCTGGCTTTTCAGCTCTCTTGTGGTGCGGTCTTTCAAAACACCTTAAACACTTCTCCCTTGTTTTGAACACACCCCCGCCTTCAGACGTTGACCATGTAATGGCCCCGTGCGCTGTTAGAGTTTGTCTGGAGACGTTTGTTGCAAGTCATCTCTCACCTACATCTCTCCTAATTTCCTGCCTGCTCTACACTGTTCTATTGAATAAAGGGAAAAAAAAACAAAATACTGAATTAATTCTGCACTGCTATGCTTGGTAACAACTTGGTAATTCTCTATTGCCCATTAAGATAAATAAGAATTAATAAAAAGAAAAAGCTCTGGATGAATAAAGCAACAGAAAACCAAACGAGGAGAAAGAATGAGCGAGAGAAGGACATTATGTGACATTACTGGGCGGCTCTGGCAGCCAGCACTCTCTGCTGGCTACGCAGGAATGCAACAGACACACACATACACGTACACACAGGAAACACAGTATAAACAGTGATGTGTGTGTGTGTGTGTGTGTGTATGTGTGCCGGCTTGGACATGGTTATGTATGTGTGTATGAACATGCTGATACATTGATAGTGAACAAAAGCAGGCATGTGCACACTGCATGTAATAGTGTATTTACACCTATACAGACACTGAACACACACATACAACAGAAAGCATTGAATGTGTGTGTGTGTGTGTGTGTGTGCGCGCGCATTTCCTGGCTTTGAGAGCTCACTGTACCCACTGTAGCTGCGTGGTCCTACTTTTAAACAATTCATGTTCGATTTAGTTTCCTCGCCACAAATAAAGCTGGCCTGTGTGTCTGAGAAACTGCAGGCAAAAGGCACAAAATGGCTGCAGAGTGAGAAAACTCCCCTCCTCTGCTGTTCCTACATTTACTTGTTGTCCCTATTTTGAGACCAGTTAAATAAAGATTTCTCTATGACATATTAATATTATGCATTATCACGGTACAACTGATGAGCCAACTCCTCTCTAAAACAACAAACTTTGAACAAATCCAAACTTTAAGAAGGCAGATTGCAGCATCTTTGTATCTGACCACATTCATTTTTGTCAGGTGTACCTCATAATCTGGCAATGATTGTGAATATTTTTCAGTGCAATGACGGTCCAGTTGCTCCAAATGTCCTAAAGGAAAAAAGTGGCTCAAAAAAAATCAGCTGTAGGTGGAAGACAGAGAATGTTTTAGTTGGTATGACAGCAGCTGAAGGTTCCACACGCTGAATATCATCAGAAAGTTGTTTCCATCTGTGTGCAGTATAGCAGCAAAACACAGTTTGAACATTTTGGCTCTGACTCCTGCGCCTCTATCTGAATGCTAGACTAAGCTGCTGAGTGATTTATAAACTAGCAGCAGCGCCTTAAAATCTTCTAAAATGGTCTTGAAACCATTGTAAAGATTTCAGAGTAGGAATTATGTGCTCAGTTCTCCTGGTTCTGACAGCAGCAGTCTAAAAGTGCTGCAGTTTCTTTAATGGTCTTTTTGGAAAGAGCAGTGGAGAGGCCGTGGCAATCAACCATAAATAATAATACATATGTTGTAATAGCGGAAGAGGGCTAGTTTTTATATAATAATGTCATAAAACTACAGTGACATGTTGAAGATACTGAATATTCACTTATTGATTATTATCATACTACCATAATGTAAGGTTAATTTAGAAATCAGCAAAATGCTTAAAAAGTAAAATAGGTCAAATTAAAATGAGTAATGACATGCAGTAGTAAATACGCTTGTGGTCAGGGATTGTTGCTTGAACCGGCTTCTTGTTGTGGGTTTTGCTCCGTCATCGTCACATCCTGCTCAAAAGACAGGTGGTGCGTCCTCTTCTTCTCGGCAGGTGGTGACTTACACCTGCACTGGGTGTTTCTCGGTGCCTCTGTCCTCTATATTCAAATTTCTGCCTTCAAAGGGAAGTAGTTGTGAAGAAGGCATAAATGGTAAATTGTAACAGCAGACAGTGATGTTGATAGATTATCGATGTAGTGAATATTCAGGACATGCAGGTGGCCATTTGAGTGGGTCCCCGGTAAAATATGTATTTTAGGACAGATCATTTAACTTGTGTTTGTTGTTACATGGTTCTAATAATGATTAAATGTATTTATGTTGAAGATAAACCTGAAAATGAAACAAAATAAATCACAAATCAAAAAATATAATTTGAAAGTGAAAGTGGATTAGAATGGACGATTGCGTGAATGAAGAAGAATGGCATTTCATTGAGGAATAAGGGGAACCACGACTATAATTTTACTTAATCTGGCAAAATTAATCAAAAATATCCACTCGACAACATGCCAGATATTCATACTAATTGGCCAAATGCGATTTGACTTTCAAATTTCTGAGACAGATACAGCCCCAGTCACATTATTATGACATATTATTTTACAGAATTCAAATAATCAAAATATATTTATAATATACAAACATATTTCTATGGGTTCAACACGCTGCATCCCCTGGACGGTAAAACATCATCAATCATCATCAGCACAGGAGAATACAGTATCTATCAGTGTTAATTGCTCCTGACAGAGGTCACATAAGGTTATTTAACAGTACAAAGTTTGTAATCTTGATTGGTGGAAAGAAATCTGTTCAGCAGAGATTTGTCTTGTTGCAGGGAAACAAGTATCTGCCATGATTGAAAGGTACACAAGTGATTAGTGGATTTTCTTTTTTTTTCACACTGACTTTCTTTACTCTGCTTCACATTAATTTTAACAGTTACAACAAAGATATGTTGTTAACAAAGAGGCATTATCAGGGAAAGAAAAGGATGCATTGACGCATCAATAGTGAGTCTTCTTTGGTTTTTTAATGCATCAGAGCCCTAAACGCATACCTAAAGTTATAGTTTATCATTGTTGTAATTAAAGTAAGGATTTAATTCTGTCTGGAGTCAATTCAGTGGTACAGTTCTTTCTGTGCCCCCCTTTCATGGCCCTATGAGTAACTGCGTGAATAACGAAATCCACCCAATTTCATCTGTAAAAGGCAGAAAACTTTAATTTGTGCCTTGTGGCCAGCAGGAGCACTTGAATGCCGACTCTGTTGGAGCAGGGAAGCAGAGGTCTTAGTTGAAATGTCTGTGCAGTGAGGTCATATGCCATTCCAGGAGATTTTCTCATCTAGGTGTGGGTCGCTCAGTCGGAGAGGGAAAGGCAGATTTTCTGTTGTGTTTATCTTACACTTTGCAGTCCTGTTTGTTTACATATTTACTCTTGTGATAAAGGCTTATCAGGACACTTGTTCAAAGTCCTTTTTTTCCGCCACAGCTTTGATTAGCAGGATCAACTCAATGCATACATCTGCTGCACGACATATTCAGGACAGTGTTTTCATGAAGCTTTCAAGAAAAAGCTGTTATTAAATGTTTTATTTGTCTATTAGATATATGTAAATATTACCCCACAGACAACAAGATTAAATAAACAGAAACATTTTGAACAAGCTGTATTGAATAATCAGTGTAATGTGGTAATAGAAGTCACATACAGTAAGTGGTGTATGTACAGTAAACAGCCTCAGACTTAAACAGCTCGTCCTTAGACAGCATACAAAGGGAGAGTTTGTGATATAACACAGTAGGTTACTGTCTGTGCTGTTTCACCACCATGACCTATTTCTTGTATAATTCTATAGCAATGGGCCTAACCTTATTTTTTGTATAACTTTTTCCTAGAATATTGATATAAATTATCATCAACGTTTAAAACTATAAATCAGAACCTGAATTGACTACTATGTAGCCTATTTCTGCAACCTGTATGATCAAAGAAGATAGGCCAAAAAGTAAATAATTCAATGTGATGCCATTTTAACAGAAAAATAAGGAAAATGCCATCTATTTGACATTTAGATGTTAAAGAGATGTTGAAAATAAAAACATTGTCAATTTAAAATAGTAGTCTACTGTTTTTAGAAACACAAAAATAGAGTGCGCACACTAGATGATGCTCCAATAAACATTTTTCCATCACCATCATGTCTGAAAAAGGGCTTGGCCCTGAAATGTTACACGTGGAGGTAATGAATGCTTATGGGAGCATCTAGCCTGAGGACTCTGTATTTCTGTATTTACTTTGATTCTGTCCAGCTCATAGTATTTAACCACTTTTAGATGTGCATGCTGCTAGACTTTTCGACATAGTCAAGAGTTTTTGGTCTCTTATGTTCTTAGAATCCCATTAAAACTAAATTAACCAGGCAATAAAAACTTGGCTGATGTGTCACTGATAATGGAAAATTCCAATATGTCAGGATTCGAGAGCAGTATGCTTCTAATTCCCCATAAAGTTTTTCACTCGGCCTAGCGTTATTGTTTGCGTTATTGTTTGTATTAATGCATCTTTTTTGACCTCGTAGCATAGATCAGTGTTCCCCCTGAATTTCATTACCACAATATGCCAACATGAATGTGACTGAAAATAAAAGTGACATAATATTTTCTGCAGTGATAAACCATAATAAAATGAACAAAACCCAGGCGAAAAAGAAAGATGTAAAATGCAACAGTACGCTAAGGAAAATGGTTGGTAGTGACATACAGCCTGTCCAGTTAGTGTTAAATGGACTAAAACCTGTTGAAACACCAGTGCAATACGTTAAACAGAACTCTTTAGTCATCCCGTCTCTTAGTGCCAGGGTGGTGTACGAAAGACCAAGCCCTGCTGCTAGGCTACAACTGCTGAATCATTCACGTAAAATAATTGCACCCTTTCCAAATTAAATGCAGTGGTATGATAATTGCCTTGGCTCAGATTTTTCTTTGAATGTTGACTAAGAATCTGTTGGCTCATCATTTTCTCCCACTGAAACTATTTGGATTTCTCAAGCTGAAGTTGTTTGTTCACATCAGTGTTTTTAATGAAGAAAATTGATGGTCTATGTCACTAAGCAACCAAAAGCAATACAAAGTTGAAATAAACTATTCTGTGCCTCTACATTTTAAATGTTTTCATTTCTTAAAAATATTATTTTTATAATATTCCGAAAGCCATTTGACCTCATTTTGGTGGTGTGTTTTTTTGTGTGTGTTGTTTTGAAAGGCAGAGGAAGTCACTGGTATGTAACCCCCAAATAGAGAGGATGCAGGTGCTTGAGCACTGGGCCAGTGCTTTTTTTTTTTAAATATGTGTGTGTTTTTTAGTTGGGCGTACGGACACCCACAAGACAATTTTAGTTTCTTTGTTTAGGAAGGGTTTTTGTACAGCTACTTGTGCTAAGACGATATTAAGCATTTGGAAACTTTGGTTTGTTTTGTTAAATGAAAAAAATCTCCTTTTATGTGTGCTTGCTTCACAGGAGATGGCAGTGCGGGCGCTGAAGCAGACGGGCAGTAGAAACATCGAAGCAG
>JAQFJB010000005.1:909256-925394 GCA_029874875.1 Naso minor | reverse complement strand
GATTAACGCTGTCTGTGGGTGCAGACGAGCACAGTGATTGTTTAAGACTGGGGTCACAGTATCTAAAGACAGAAGTGTTGAAAATCAGTTACCCATTTCTCTGCGCCTTGCTGAGTAGTGGGTTACACCAGTGAGTATCAATTCTGCTGTAAATCAGCTGATCTGTTTTTAAAAGCGGTGACAGGTTGATGAGACAAGTTCGCCTTTTTCATTTTCTTTTTTTTTTTTCTTTTTGCCTACTACTTATGTATTTTTAAGGTGGTGTTTGCACTTAATTAAATTTCATTGTCAGAAAGCATTTTAATATCCTTCAATGCTAATTTATGTGGTGAAAAAAAAAAAATCCCACGCTGTATTTATGCAAATTGACCAGAGTGCCTGTTTCTCTTTTGACAAAAATAATATGGCTGGGCAGGAGAGAAATCCTTGCTCATTTCAGGGTATTTGCAGTGGTTGAAAATTCTTCAAAAGCTTTGAATTCAGCGCCCTTAAATAAAGGCATCAAGGGCATTTCAGTCTTGATTTCCATTTACAAAGATGAAAATGTCTTCTGCTTGCCGCAGGCAGTAACATTAGGTCAAACTTTTTATACGTGTCTGCAAGCTTTCTGGAGACATTACACATTGAAACAGCAAGTGAGACTGGTGCAATACTGACAGTCAATGCTGGACAATGTTAATCCTTTTTTATGGAGTTTTATTCAGCTCCATCAGGCAGTCCTTTATAACAGGAAAATCTTACAGTAGTTAACTATCATCGATATTGAATGCCAAGTCTAATTTCAGGGATAATTTCCATAATTAGTGTGGTTGTTAATTCAGCATGTGCCATAATGGAAGTTGTTTTCTTTTTTTAATAGAACAAGTCTGGTTGTTCCAAAGCTAATTTGTATTTCATTTGAGTCACAGGCATGCATTTGTTACAAAATAAAAACTTTGTGTAAACTGAATTCGTAATTGTGACGTGTGTGAATTTGTCTGGAAATTTTACAGAAATATTGATATTGAATTTTGGTTGTAAAGTGCATCTGAATTTTAGTTTATACAAATTAATTAGCCAAATTTTAGACAAAAAAATAACTTAAAATATAGTCTTTTGAATACAAATTAAAATTTAAAATCAAAACTCTGAATTGAAGTTCAGAATCAATTCACAAATCCTCAAAATTAAAAACCCCAAATATTAATTGTTACTCCAAGAGGTACCACAAATTCAGCAACGAGTTTCATTATTGAAAATGGTACAAGAAGCACAGTTGTGTGTATAAACTGCGAAAAATGCACAAGGGAGACAAAGAGAGGGGTTTCAGCAACCTCTCTGTCAAGTGTGTTCAAGTGCTGTTGCTGAATAGGTCACTGCTCTGTAGGTGATCCTGACTGCTGACATCCTGTGGAGCAATCATACTTACTATTCATACTTTTCCTAATTTACAGAAACTTTCTGTCTTGATTCTTTCAGAATGTTTACAGCAGGGTGTTTTTTGTATTAATATTAAGACCTCTACTCTAGGCTTGTCTGCAGTTGTCTTTTATTCATAAGAGCACTTTTTGTGAGAATGTCAGCTGAACTCCTTGCAGTTGTGTGGATGGTCATGAGGATCAGGGACATTTTGAGACACTGACTTAGACAAAACTACTTATTGTAATTTAACTCTCTCTCTCTTTATTAAAAAAGTGACCAATCAAGTCACCTATCTTTTATTTCTTCTCATAGTGCTGGTGGGCAAGAAGTCAAGATCTGTTCTTTTTCAGAAAGCTGTTTAAAAAAAGTGACAGTGTGCAGAAGTTTTTCCACACATGTTACTCTGTCTGTTCTTTTCCTAGTGCACTTTTTCTAACAATGTTCAGATACTCAAATTACCTGTTGATTTATTGAGATAAGAGAAACTTAAAAATTGCACCTGTGTTTTGATGAAATTGTTTTTTGATACCTTAAACATAGCAACCGAGACAAATATTTCTTTATGACCTTTCAGGTACATCGGAAGATTCGGGAGGACTCTGACATGGCCCAAGACTCATTGCAGTGCCTGGCCCAGCTGGCCTCCATGCATGGGCCCATCTTCCCTGATGAAAGCGCCCAGGTCTCCTACTTGGCCCACCTAGTAGAAGGCCTACTCAGCATGATTAACGGGTCAGTATCACCTCATTGGAAAACTGTACATTTAATTTGTTGGAGGCTCTCATCTCATCTCAGTTCTGTGGTCAGTGCTTTGTGGAAGTAATTGAAGCAATGGAAGTCACTTGGTCATAGAGTATGTCGATCTCATGCTTATCCCCCCCATTCAAGGCATGGTAGTGTTGATCTGTCTTTCTGCTGGTTGGTTGGTCCATCTGCTGCTTGAAATATCTCATAAACGTGTTGGAAGGATTGTTACATGCGTTCATTCTCCCACAGAGAATAAAACCTCATGACTCTGATTATCACTTGACCTTCACTCTAGTGCCACCACGAGGTTTAGACTTATGGCTGTTTGATAAAATAATTGAATCAATTGCTATGAAAGTTGGTTCCTATATTCATGTTACCCAAGGAATACAAATTGTATAGTGATCCCTGAATTTTTGAATGAAGTAGATCATTACGTCAAATTTTCAATTTTTGTAAAGAGACCACTGCAAGATTTTGGGTATTGCAGTGTCATGATGTAGGTTAAACATTTGTTTTAGCCTTTCTGTTGGTCCTAGACCCTTCAAAACACAGGCCAATGTGTTGATTACTCTTAAGAATTAGCAATTATATGAAGCTTCTTGATAATGGCATAAGTTATAATCAAAATTATTTTGATCTATGTAGATTGAGGTCGTGACTGTTTATTAAGATTATTCATTGATTTTTAGGAACAAATTTATCATTATTGCATTTTCCATTTAAGCAGAGAGAGCACTGCTTTCACTTTAATGCTGTGTGATATTCCTACTAATGTAAAATTCTTGATACCAAAATCAGGCCCCGACCGATATGGGATTTTTGGGGCCAGTGCTGATACAAATAATTGGGAGTAAGAATATTTCAATATCCAATATATATTGGTTGATATTATACATGTATCTGCTAAATTTGGTTAACAAGTACTTGTGACAAAGACATGTAAAGGGGGCAGGGTATGTTTTCATCCTAACAAACTTTATTCCAAACTTATGTGCACTGAACCGTGGTAATTACATACATCTCGTGATGCACTTTGTTGGACACATCATCACTGTTAGTACCTGGGGTCATGTGGGGTTTTGGGTCTTTCACCTTCAGACCCCCTCACCCAGGCGACCCAACTGGGAGTGATCATTTCCCGGCCTGTGTCCAAGAAGCATTCATCCATTGCTTGCCCCTCTTGATCCACAGCCATTGTGAGGCTGTTTGTGCAGCCTCGGAAGCTGTACTAATGGCTTTTCTCTTACGTGCTCCTGTGATGCCCCCCCTTCTTCCACCACTCTTCCACCAGCTCAGCATATTTCTCTCTCTTTCTTTCACTGGCCTCCACCATCCACTTCTCATAGGACACTATTAGCTCCAGCATGACGACCTGCTTGTATGTTTCTGAGAGCAGAACAGTGTCTGGTCTAAGGCTGGTGTCTGTGATGTTTTTGGGGAATGTAAGCTGCTTTCCCAGGTCCACCCTCATCTGCCAGTCATTCATTGTTACTTGGAGGCCTCTCTGAGCTTTCAGTTGGGAAGTTGTATGTTCTCCTGCTTGTATGAATGTGATTCTGCGTCTTAATGGTTGTGAACGCTTGCTTTGGTTGATGGCATTGCAGATGGACTCAGCAACCACCTTCAGCACGTGCTCATGGTGCCAGCAATAGCAACCATCTCCAAGAGCTTTAGGACAGGTGCTGAGAATGTGCTCCAATGTTTCTCTTCCTTGGAAAAAGGGGCATGCTGGCATTTCAACCTTGCCCCAACAGAAGAGGTTTGTTGGGCTGGGCAGGACATCATACACAGACCAAATGAGAGATTTGATGTGGTAGGGTTCAGCCCTCCACAACTCGGACCATGAGATCTTCCTGTCCATTGCTTCTTCCCATGTGGTCCATGCACCATGTTACCTCAATCCCATCATCTAGCTTGCGTACTGCTCCTCGACCCCAGCCCTCACTTCTTTTTCGACCAGGTCCCACCTTTCCTTACCCTTCGACTTGTTGTAGTGCGTTGTTGGAATACTACCTAGTCCTGCATGGCTGGGAGCCACATATCCCACCAGTTTTCTGTGACGCAGCCTTGATTCCGCCTGGTCCACAGGTTCCTGTGCTCTCCACTTTCCTCCAGTCCTTACCTCTATGCTAGCTTGAGAGACTTTCAGGTCCTTGGATTCCCTGTATTGTAGCACCTCCCTCACTCGGGTAACCATGAACTCCTCGCTAGGGCTGTTGATAGGGAGCATTAGCTTGTTTTTGTTGCTGTAGAGGGCAGTGCTGCTCAGATTTTTAGGCAAGCCCAACAATCATCGAAAGTGACTGCTAACCCTCCTCTCAAACCCTTCCACAGTGGAGACTGGGAATTCATATACCAGCAATGGCTACAATATCCTAGGTAGGATGCCATGCTGGTCTATCCAGGCTTTGAATTTCCCAGAGACCTGACTTGTCGACCATTGTCAACCAACTCTCCAGGTCTTGGTTTGTCACCCTGATGAAAGTGGTATCTTTTAGAGTCCAGTCAAAGGTTTTTCCGAGGCTCTTCACAGGTCTCTCTATGACTGATGGGGTTCAGGTAACTCCTAGAGAAAAGTAGAACCAGTTAGTCACCTTTCCTCTGTTCAGTATCAGGGACCTGGATTTTTCCGGCTTGAAGCACATCAGGGCCCAAGTGGTAAGCCTCTCCAAGCCCTGGAGGATCCATCAGCATCCTAGGACTGACAATGTTGTTACTATCAGGTCATCCAAAAAAGCTTTGATGGGGGGCTGCCAAGTTCCGGACTTGGTTCTTGGGCCTCTGCACTCTGCCTCGGCTGAATTGACCGGAATATTCATGGCCAGGGCAAATAGAGTCACTGAAATTGTGTATCCAGTGATGATCCCTTTCTCCAGTCTGTGCCACTCAGATGTAACTGTCCCGGAAATGAACCTCAGATTAAAGGTGTCATAATAATCCATAATGAGGACTGGTGCTCAGGACATGATGCCTCTCCAATTCCACCTCCACTAGCTTGCAGGGTATGGAATCATTATGCAATGGCTAAGTCCAGCCACAGTACAGCCAGGTCTCCCTTCCCTTCTCGAGCCTCTCTGATCCACTGTATTACCACTACTGTGTTGGAGGCAACCTGGAAACCCCCCCCCGCACAGAGGAGTTGATGCACTGGTTCTTTAGGAGGTAGTTTAACCGCTGGTGAGAAAGGATATTGAAAAATATCTTCCCCTCAACATTAAGCAGTAAGATGGTCCTAAACTGCTCGATGTTGGTTCACTTCTCTTCCTTTGGAACCCACATCCCTTCTGCAAATCTCCGTTGTTGGGCTACCTTCCCCCTCATTCAGATCACCCTCAGGATCTCCCACAAACAGTGCATGAGCTTGGGGCACCTCTTGTACATCAGGTTAGGCACACCATCGGGTCCAGGTACTGAGTTGGTCTGGGCAACCTCGACCACAGATTGGATTTCTTTCCATCTGGGTTCTTTGGTGTTAAAGTCAGTGGTTGGCACAGGTGGATTGATCAGGACTCTGCATTCGCTGAGGTCCTCCTCTGGGTTGCATCACTGTAGGTGTTTTGAAGACAGCTGTCTACCTCCTCTTTTGAGCATTTGAGATAGCCACCGTGCTTATGGCCTAGCAGCTGTTTTTTAAACCCAAAGGGGTCGCTAGGAAGGCAGCACGTCTTTTGGCCTTCTCCTTAGACTGGCTCCTGTGCCACTCTGCTCAGCGGAGGCTCTGCAGTTTCTCCCTAAGGATACCACGTAGTTCTGCCAGCCCTGGCTTCTCGTCCTCATTTGCCCCCTAAACTGCATCTTAAAGAGTCTTAGTTCCTGTCTCAGATCTTCTCTGCCCTGTGATTTTTGGAGTACTGGCTTTTAGTAGAGCGCTTCTCTACTGTACCAAACCTTTCAGTGGCAGTGCTCATGATCATGGTTGCCTTTGTTTGAAGTTTCCTGTCAGCCCCACCCTTCATGGTATCTTCCAGAATACCATCCACATCGCCAATCATTCCCTGTGCTGGCTGGAGGCCACTTAACCCACCATTAATGTTGTGGAATACGTGGTGTTAGGGCTTGCGGACCATGGAGGTTCTGGGTGCTGTGGGGTGACTCCCGGCCCGCTCCCTCGTGCGTCTCGCCAAGGTCCTCTGGAGCATGGAAGTTCTTGACATTGTGGCATGACTTCTGCCCTGACTCCTCCTGCATCTCACTAAGGTTGCTTCTTGTGCTTTGCTCTGGCTGCACCTTCAGCAAACATCCCATCTTGGCCTGGTGGATCTTCAGGCCTTGTGGGTTTTGGCAGATCTTGCTGCATACAAACACATTGTTCGTTGTCATTTGTCCATGTGCATGGGTGATTGCCTGGTTGGTGGTCCATTGGGGTTGCTCATTCTACCCCCCATCCCGGGCTCTCCTGGGGGTATTTTTCTCTGAGACTTTCTGTAACTGAGTTTTGGTCCTTCCTGACAGAAGATGCACATCAGGTTGCTGGCCCTTCCTGCCCTACTTTTGATGTGGTAGGGTTCAGCCCTCCACAATGTGGACCATGAGATCTTCCTGTAAAAATAACAGTCAACATTTGTCAATTAAATAAGGAGCCGCAAACTACATAATTACACACACAATTTTAATCACCAGTCCGAGCCATTTTTCCAGGCTTAAAATATGTTTTAATGTTGGCGCATACTGGTGAACCACGTGCCAATGCCGAATTATCTGTGACAGCCCAATATTGGCCAGTATTATCAGCCAACTGATATATCGATCAGGCCCTAAGTAAGACTGAGGATTCTTCAGATTGGATCTCCAAGAAGCAAAATGTAAACAAAATTGTACCAAAACTTTCCAAAATTAACCAAAAATTAAACCAAAATTAAAACAGCAGAGGTTAGCAGCTACACATTGTATCTGATTTGGATGTTTATGCTGATGCTTGGTGAGGACAGGGATCCTTTGAGGTCACAATGGGCCAAGTAGGTATAATTCTTCTTGGTGTAATGATGCATTCATGTAATTGCAGTTTGTGGGTTTTTTAGCAGGCAGTTGAGCAAGTTAGATGTGTTGTCTGCAGTACAGACACAAGTTTCATGCACTCTCTGCATACAAATTGGTTTTGCTTTAAATAACTTGCCCTAAATCCAAAATACCTCCAAACAACAAATGATTATCAGTTTTGAGGGATGAGTCCTTCACCTTCTGCTCCAGACTTTTGATTTTAACTTTGCCTATCTATTCCTGTTGTTACTCTTCTAGTCCGGACTGCCACTGCAGGGGGCGCACGATCCCAAAGGTAAAAAGATAAAGATATCTTGATTTCCCCCTGGTGGCTAGCTGTTGGTTTAGGAGGCGCTTGATTTAATTTCCAGCTTTCTATGAGCAGTGCACGCATTGTAAACCTGAATATTCCAGTTGGTCTTATTCATTTAACTGTGGGAAGCCAAAATTGTGATTGCAATTAGCATTCAATTAACTGTGGAGCCCTACCAGTGCAGTATCTTTCCTATAAATACTCATACAGTGCCGAGAGCAAGAATTATTTATATGTAGTAACGAGGGATGTAACATATCGTTGATTTTGCGGTATCACAATAGCAAAAGTGCCTCGGTACCATCATGGACATGTGACAGTACAAAACGATAGGTCCTCTGGGCAGAAAGTGTAGTTTTGTTTTAAATGCAGTGGAGCAGAATAGAGGGAACTGAGCACTACAGAGACCATCGACTCTTTCCTCATTACACACTTAGGACGGCAAACCATTCAAATCACAGACTGTAATGATTGTGAACAAGACAGAGGCAGGCTGCAGTGAAAGAGATCGCACGTACGATGCGTTCTCTCAAACTTCGGTGTTGAGTTCAACTCAGATGTGTTGAAGAATCAATGGAATAAGCCGACTGAAGTTTATTTTCACTTTCTCTTCTGTGTCAGCGCTCAGCTGGGAAAAGAAAAGAAAAAAAAAAGTCCGCTAGAGACCTACTGAACTGTGTGTGAAAAACTTTTCGTCTCAGCAGACAAACACACACAGTGAGCTCACAGATGAAGAAGGAAACAAAGAAAGATGCTCGTTCAGCTCAAGGAATGGCTAAAAACACATTACTAGTGGGAAATGATAATAGTCGAAGTAAACGGTTAACTCATGATTGCAGGATAAAGAAAAGAGCAGGGAATATGAGCTGGGTCATTTGTAAATCATTGTTCAATGATTTAGACATTAAATATAACAACTATTTGCACATGCTTTTACAGGAAACAAAGCAATGTAAGCGAAGAACAATTACGAAAAAAAATTAAATTATAAGCTACATTTTTCCCAAGTCTTGATTTGTCTTTTTTTAATTCAAATACCGCAATAAATACCGTACCATGGACGTGATACTAAAGTATAAACGTACAGTGAGTTTTTGATACTGCAAATCCCTAGTAATAACATGGATTTCATGAAAACTTGACTGGATATGTTTACTGAGAAGACATTGTGTCATAGTTTGACAGAGGACAAAATCCAAAATTCGTAATAATTACAAAAGCTACCAAAATAAGAAACCAGTAGCTCACGACAAAAACCTGCTTGATTTTGATTGTAAATTCCCTCAATATAGAATATTACTTTGTTATTCAAAGCAGTAGTTTTGTTCCAGTTAATGCCCACAGTAAGTCAGCTGTTTTCTTAAATCACTCCAATCTCTCTAATGCTTTTTTTCTGTTTGATCATTTGCACTTTATCCTAGTAATTTCCACTGCACTGACAGGTGAGGCTTAAGCAAGAGATGGAACCAATCATAACCTGCCTATTGAAAGCAGCTCCCCTTTGGAATACAAGGGTTATTACAGACTCATTTACATAAAATAAATGAACATTGCCAGTGCTAAATGAATCCTATTGTGCAAAGATGGATTAAAAAGTTTTTAAAAAATGATCTGGACATACAAATCAATTGAATACAAAGGACAAAAATTTGACTGCATTTACAAAATAATAGGGAGTCATGCTGAGGTGTGATGCCCTATTTAAATTACCATAAAATACCATAGAAGTGTATAAGATGCACTTTTAATACCTTTTTTTTTTAACCAAAAAACAGGGTATGTCCTGTATATCGATGCAGAGAGAGGTATTTATTGTGTTGCAGTATTTTACCAAATGATAGCACTGTCATTGAGCTAAAGTTTTTGCCACATACAAGCCCTGTCTTGAATGCCCGTATAGCTGCCACTGTCACTGTGACAACTATCAACGTTAATGTAGGCTGAGTTCAACTGCCATACTGATTGTAAGCCAGATTGCAAACTCACCATGGCCAAAAAGCAGATGGTAGGCCTACTACAAAGAGCTGCACAGCTGCACAGAAACTGCATGTTGTGGACTTTGCTGCAAGTAATGGAAAACTGTTTGGATTGACTTCAAGTTGGTAACACAGATTTTTTTGTTTGCTGTTTTTAAGTGAGAGAGGCGATGTTTTTGTGATTGTTTTGTTTTTTTGTTTGTTTGTTTTTTTACAACTTAGCACCCAACCAGGTCAGGAAGACATGACAGTATAATTTGTGTGTGTTTTGAATGTTTCATATTAATTAAATTGCCATAGTGTTAAAATAATACACCTTTTTATTGTTTTCATTAATTATTAGCTCCAGAAAACCTCTTTTCCCTCTGGCAGACACCCAAAACAGATTGCGTCTTGTACTCCAGATTTTACGGTAATGCGTGTCAACCATTGACCTTCATTGATTTCCTTTAAATAAACCACATGAGGTGTACAGGAGTTGTGGATAAACAGATGAGTCAAAATGATCTTTAACCTATGAGACAGCTCAGATGTGGATTATTTAATAAAGGCTGTGTATCTGCCTCTTGCACATTAAATCTAAGTGTAATTTTTTTAAAACCTCAGCAATTAATTTTAAGTGTGTATATGGTAGCATTCACTAAGCACAGTTGCTCACACAGTCATATTGCCTCAGCCACAGTCTCAGTAGCTGTTTATCTCCCTCGAGTATCTCAAGGATTTCATGTGTCTTAAACTCAGAGACTCAACAAGTGATGGAGGCCAATGTTAGCAGGAGAGTGACTCATACTGTGCCATTTCTGCTTTATTTACAGGAAGTAATTGCTTGTTGAGTCTGTGTTTTTAATGGCCTCTGATTCTAGCATCTGCACACTCTGTGGGAAAGTGGCTGGAGAGGGATGAGCTTGACTTCCAGTTCAATAATAAATAGAATTAACCAGGAACTTTGTGTATGTTTCCCAGTTTCCTCTAAAACCAATTTTATGTGGAAGAGGATCAAATTATACAGAGTTTTTTTCATCCAGAGAGGAAAAACCATCACCATCGTCATCCTCCAGTCTAATTTAGAGCTGCCTGTCTAGGGTGGGAAATTAAATTAATGTGGGTAAATCTATTAAGTGGCCGATGAATTTGATCAACCCACAAGCCATAGTGGCAGGTTAGCAATTTGGGCAGATGATTTAAAGAAAGTAGCCTGGTTAACCAGACCCATAATTTATTTTGCGAATAAAATCACTTCGTGATATGGGTCTGGCCGCGCTCCATTGGGGATTCTTTGCAGAATTTGAATTCTAGTAGGCGTGCTATTGGGTTAAGTGTAAAACTGTTGAAGCAGCCTTGAACATTGACATTGACCCTATGGCATGTGCTGTGGTGGTATGCTATTCAATGACATCTGATCTGTTTAATAACCACATAAATGCTGTTATATTGTGTTGTGATTGAGATTGGGACCCACCATGCATCACGGAATGAGACAATTTGACACTTTTTGTTTTAAATAAAATCCCTTTATCCGCTAACACTGGAAGCCCCGGCTTCTCGTTCCCTGAAGGCAGCGGCTCAAACATCAGTAAAGTTAGCCTGCAGGCTACAGACAGTACGAGTGGTGGTTAACATTAGTTCTCCACAAGCCATAAAATAATGACATAGATATTGTAACACTGTGTTGTGATATTGGCTTTTTTCATCAATTTTAGTGCTTTTTTCACAGTGTTTTTCTTTTTTCAACGTGTTGTGTTGTACCCAAGGCTGCGTGAGTCTCATGTTCGCACTGCACGGATCGGTAGAAAGACACCTATTGAAGACTCCTATTCTTTCCTACGTGTAGTAATCAAACAAAAGCAATGTATTTCCTGTCTGTTCGGAGCATCCCTTGTATTTAATATGCTGTAGTTTTCAATAGCGAGGGGTTTTTGGTAGCCAGGTAAATCAAAGCCATAGGCCTCCGCCATGATTGAATTACTGCAAACAAGCTTTTGACTTATTCGTCATGAGACTGTAATTCTAAAGACAGGCATCATTACCAGACTGATTCTCAGTGATAACTGATTTTTCTCTAGTGCTCTTGATATTCCAAATTGCAATTAGTTTTATTAATATCAGAAATACTTTCATCAATTTTGGCAGCTTCAAGTGTGAAGGAAACTCAAATCAGAGTGTTAGATTTTGGGCTCCATTAAGTTCAGGATTGAGGTGTGTAATTTAAATATAATTGTAACTGTTGATATTTTGAAGGTGAGAGGTTAGAGCGTGATTTATTTCAGATTTACTTCATTACTTCATTCTTAACTATTCATAAAGCAGCAGATGCATCAAAATGGCAACATTTTTCCATTAGAATAAATTGTTTGTGAACTTCATTTTGCTGAAAGTCCCTTTGTCATGCAGTACAGAACATGGGTGTTCTGAGCAAAGAAAATTAATGTTTTGGGTTGGGTTTTCTTTCTTTTTTTTTCCATCCAGAAAAACTCTGCTCAAAGGTAATTTTCCTCAATACCTTAAATTTTCTCAACCTTTCTACTACTAAGCTGCTTCCCCATTATATCCCACAGAAGTGTCATTTTGGACTTCTGAGTCAAGGGTTTGCAATCAAAGCATCATTTCAGAAGTGATGCAGCACTTGTCTTGAGCCTCTTCCCAGCAGAAATAATCTAAAACTTAATCTTCACTGAACTTCACTTGCTTCAATAAATTGTTATCAGCATGACCTGCTGACTGTGTCTTTACATTAAGATTAAATAAGGCCAAATTAAACAAATAGGAGGGGCCCAGTGACTCCAAAAACGGTCCGCTCATTTGGAGTACAACATACAATACATACAATACAGGGTTTCAGTCGCAGCGTGAGACCAAATTTGCGACTTTTTTTTCCTTCTTTTTTCACATCAAAAAATGAAGAGGTAGGGAGTCCTCCTGTGTAGACCCATGGCTGGGATAACACTGAGATGTGTCGCACTAGGCGCGGCCTCCCTGAAAGCCATGTGAGCGCATATGGGGGAAAACAGCTGGGAGCGCTTGTGGAGCCGTCCAGACCCATTTGTTATGAAGGAGGGGGGAGTTTTCGAGAGGTTTTGTTCAGACCTGTCCCTCTCGGTCCACGCCAGATTCCCCTAAAAAAAAAAAGTGGGGAAATGCCTGTTGGAGCGCAACACAGTGGCTGAGGGTGTGGGAGGCTGTGAAGTGACATTGATGAGCGCTGAGATTCCATGTTTTGAGCCTCTAAAGTTTACTTTTTTTTTTTCTTTCCTTTTTTCAACTTATATGTGTGCCAAAGATCACATCTATATCAGCTGTCAGTCAGTTCAACAGCTGTCTGTGTGTGCACATCCATACAATAATATTCAGCACACAGTGATCAGTGTTTCTCTCTATGTAATATTATCTGATCCATTAACATCTGCATTGAATAAAAAGCTGCATGCTGTATTTAAACTGTGCACTGTCAAACAGAAGCACACTAATAATTTCTGCTGAAAAGAAATGTTTTTTAAAAATTTATTAGCATTGTCTGTTTTTTATTGATGTCCTGATTTTGAAGTCATTATTTAACAAACCAGAATATATTTAGATGTCTTTTGAACACTGGAATTTTTTATGAGGCTAAATGTTTCAGGAACATTTGGATTTGGTCGCTTTTATCAACACTCAATGGTCAGGCTGAGAATTGACTCTTTGTTTTTTTTTAGACTGGCAAACAGACTCACCTCTGACTTTAATCCATAAAAACAATCCAAATCCATAACAGTTAACGTGGGAAGTTACAATGCATGAATATAAAACTATTTCTAATGAATGCAGAAATTTGAAGTTTGCGATGCAGGTTGATTTAAGGTGTGGCCAATACATTTCCTGCTTGCGCCCCTAAAAATTTTCATTAAGGGGCTAGAGTTCTTCTAGTAAAAATAGTTAGTCTGGAGCCCTGCAGTAGTGCAACGAAAGAGCAGGAGAACATAACAGTGCAAGACAAGGACTAGATGTACTAAAGTGACTCCAGACTAACCGTTTTTGATGGCATTATCATTTGAATTGGTGTAGGCAGGTGTGTGGTGTTAAAGAAACTGAGTCACAGGGCCTCCTCAGTGTGTGTGATCCTCATCGTCTGCTTGTTGAGGTCATGTAAAGAAAAAACTTATGATCTTGTGCTGAGAAACATACAGATCGTGTAAGCCTGTGGCTCGCTACACAGGTGACTGTTCGTAGCCTATTGATTATTCCTCTGTGTGGTGCAGAGAATCAGTGTGTTTTGGGCTTCAGAAGGATGCATTAAAAGAGATTACTGCTCTGCTTTTTCCAGCAGGGTGGGGCTGCACTTACCTAAAGGGTAAGAGAGTTTGAAACCTACACCAGCAGTTGTTCTTGTGGGGTGTTTTTGTTTTTTTTTTTAACTCTTCTGATGCAAAGGATTTTCTTCAACAGCTGCAACAAAAATGAGTTTAATTAGAGATTGAGCTGCTGATAATTTTAATTGTTTAATTGCTTGGTCAATACAACATGAACAATAGGGAAAAATATTGCTTACTACTTTATAAAAGCAAAGTTGACATCTTCAGATGTTTTTGTTTGTTTGTTTAAACACCAGTTCCAGTTCTTGTGATGAT
This sequence comes from Naso minor, assembly GCA_029874875.1. NCBI lineage: Eukaryota > Metazoa > Chordata > Actinopteri > Acanthuriformes > Acanthuridae > Naso > Naso minor. The sequence goes on along the minus strand of JAQFJB010000005.1, from coordinate 911,376 downwards.
CAGTTTATTATGATGTAAGATAAGAAGCAGATCTTCATGTTGTAATTAATTTATTTATCAAAGTATTTGCATATTAATCTGTGTGATTTTACAAATGTCAACCTAAGACACTGATAAGGGGGGAAGAAAACATGGACTCATTTCATTTTGTACAGGAGATGCAATACCGCACCTCTGACTGGTTCTTTAGAATTTCTCACAAATGTTTTTCGCCCGTTTATCTCTTAAAGAAATTGATGTGAATGCAGATTTTCTTAAATTTCACCCCACACTTGTGGATGTGATCGGATTATCTTTCTATGATATGAACTTCAGTTAAATGTGCTTGGTTTGGACCTACAGTAATGTGTCCTTCAACACTGTAGCTCCTTGCAAGCTTTGCAGCTTGTTCAACCTTGAATTTTGTCCTCCAGTTTGTCTCTCAACAAGTCTCTTTTTATTAATTCAATTCAAGTTAAGAACTGAAGAACAAAAATTAAAATGATTTCTATCAAGACCAATTGCTTCTTTTCACACCAGATCTTCTTTTCGACAGTTGATGACAGGGCTTTTACGCTTTCATACATGAACATAGTAACTTCTACCAGGCTGAATACAAATATGCTATAAAGAAAAACATCAAGTGAATGAGCTAAAATATTACGTTCTCACAGCTTAAGAAGCTAATGTTTAAACAGTATAGCTGTTATTTTTTTTCTATTTTATTTATTTATTTACACACAAGACAAATTGTTGTATAATCGCGTAATTCCCAACATATTTTGGCTGCAACTTGCTAAACCTAATGCTCCTTATTCTGATTTTGACAAAACCTTTTCAGTAGAGGAAGATCAAAAAATATTACAAATCAAAGGACTTGCATTGTGCACACTGCTTTACCTTGAGCTGCTTGGAGACTTTCATGTCTTTACAAACTTTTCAGAGACGTCGTGTCTCATATGAACTCCATTTGTTGTCTAGATAAATTGCTTAGAAAAATTACTTATAAGTACAAAGCTGATGACATTCAGCTGTATCTCCCTGTCAATCCTAAAAATGCTGGCAGCTTGATTCTAGTAACAAATTGCTTTGAGGAAGTCAAGTTAAGAAGCCTAATCACTTTTTCCAGCTCAAAATGGAATTCATTGTCTGTAGAACATTTAAAATGTACCTGCAAGACTTCTAACAATAACTCTAAAAAAACCAACAAATTACCTCCATTGTATTATCCCTTCCCTGACTTGTAGGTGCTCTTAGAATACAATGCAAGGTTATTCTGTTCAGTCATAAAGCCTCAAATGGATTTGACCCATTTTGCAACCATGGCCCCTGAAACGTTTGAATAAATTAACATGAATATACTCAGCAATATCTCTGTCCTCCTTCAAACTGGCTTTTGATGCATGCAGGATATTGAAATTAATTGTATAGTGCATAAAATATCACATTATTATGTTTTGGATTATCGTACTTATTCTCAAAAACACCTTCGATTTTTATTTAATGGTTACATGCAAAAATTCATGGCTATAGTTCATATAGAGTTTCTTGTAAACCACCAACCGCCATTGCACAAAAAGTATTCCTATGATATTCTGCATAAAAAAGGTAAATCTTTCTTAAATCAGGTTTGACGGATATTGTGATGTGTTCTTTATACTAAGACATTTTTCTTAAAGCAACACTACGTTAACTTTGACCAAGACCCACTGCTTCGGAAAATGCAACTTAAAGATGCACATTCATATGTTGCGTAAAACAACAATTTGAGTGAAACCGGGTCATATTTTATGGAGATGATGTCCTTTGACTGACTCAGAGAGGTTCCTGAAAGCAACATGCAGGCTTCCTGCAGACCGACGCTGCAACTGCAGCACCGGGTCATTGCTGGTGACAGCTCCGCTAAAATAAAAGGCTGCAGACAGACAGAGCCGTCGTAGGACATAAGAGAGTAAACCAGGGGGCATTTTCTCTGTAAAATATGACCCAGTTTTTCTAAAATTGCTGTTTTGTGTGATGTTCGTTAAGTTTAGTTTTTCGAAGCAGAGGGTCGTAGTTAAAGTTACATAGTGTTGCTTTAAAATTTGATTGGAAAAAAAAGCAAAATATTGTCTGACTTATAGTCTTGCAATATATTGCAA
>JAQFJB010000005.1:743986-754217 GCA_029874875.1 Naso minor | reverse complement strand
GATGTTAAAGGTGTTTGTTCCCTTTGGACAGAGCCAGACAAGCTGTTCTTCCTCCACCCCGTCTTGATGCTAAACTAAGCTCATTAGATTGTTCATGGCAGATGATTTTTTTTTACCACAGTGTGGTATCAATCTGCTTAACTCTTGACAAAGCAAATAGGGGTATTTTGCAAAAAGTCAAACTATTTCTTAACAAACCTTAATAAGTATTTGTGTTTAAGGAGGCATGAACATCTTTGATATTAAGATCAAAAATGGCTTCCATCTCAGAGAGAATGCAGTTTTGTTGAGCTGTGACATTTTGGCCTTTCTGCACTCTGTAGCACAGCGGCAGCTTCAGGATAAGGTTGTATGAGCACTTTGACATGGAGGGTGAGATGAAGGAGCTAGCAGATGACTGCCCCAACCTCATGGACCGTTTCCGCATCTCTAACTTCAACTCCTGCAACGTGATGGATGGCCACTGGCTCATTTATGAGCAGCCAAACTACAGGGGACGACATTACTACCTGAAGCCCGGCCAGTATGGGAGCTTCAACGACTGGAGGGGCAACAACTCCAGGGTGGGCTCCATCAGGCGACTCATGGATCTCTAAAGACAGAAGGACGGTTCTCGTGAAATGTCTGCTCTTTGCCTTGTTTCACACGCTGAATAAAATGGCGTCAGTGCTCAAGTGTTTTCAGTTTTGTTCTTGCTCTCTGCATTTGGAGGGCATGTTTTCTCACGAGGATATGACGGGCTCATGGCCTGACATCCTCACTCTCATCAGAGGCTTGAATAAAATACTGCAAGCAGTGACACTTACCACACAGAGACTCAAGCGTTATCTATTATTGTTATTATTATTATTTTTTTTACTTTATTCATTCAGGAAAGGCTTAACTGAGAGCAAGCTCTCTTTTTCAGGGACGCCCCAGTCACATTCGCACAGTTACACATTCACACCTGGAACTTGCGCAGTACCACCACAATCCTTACTGCAGCCACTGAGCGGCTCCGCTGGAGAAACTGGGGTCAGGTGCCTTGCTCAAGGGCCCTCAGTGGTGGAATGTGGGTGGGGCAAGCAATTCCCTTCACGTTCACCACCCAGATTAATCCTGCTGGTCAGGGGTTTGAACCCGTCACCCTCCCGTGACAAGTTCCCTTCTCTATCGGACCACTATTATTGTAGAGCTGAAGGAAATTCTTTCAGCCTGTTTTTCTCACTCTGTCCTTTAAATGACACATTTAAAGATAAATATCCTAAGATTTGTTTTCAGCCAATCACACCACAAGGTTTATATACTGTAGCTGTTTTGGATCTTTTGATCATATCACATTATTTCTATCAGATGATAGAATTGTCCCAGTTTTCATAAAAATGTGTTTCTAATTTTGAAACCTTGTAAAACAACAGGGACAAGAAACCCTTATACTGCTCAAAGAATCTAAAAATTTGAATTCCATCTGCTGATGGAGACTGTGTATGACATGACTGAAAGGTATCAGAATAGATACAAAGTGAACCTGACAAGACTGTTTTGTGTACCTTGATTTGCTTTAACATCAGGTTTACAAAAAATAAATGCAACAAATTAAAATAAGGATGATCCTAAGGAAGTCAAAATGAGAAATTCAAACATTGTAGAGCAGTTTTCACTGTTAAAGCAGTGTGTAGTGACTCTGTACTGTCCTTGTATGTGTATTTATATTGACAGAAATAAACCTCTCCACCAGAGGTCAGCGGTAGAGTTTAAATTATTGATCACACAAGGTCAAACTAACAGGTTGTTGGCAGAAATGTGACACAAGTACTCATTTGTATCCAGCTGTACTACACCGTAAATTAATGACAGAATTTAAATTTGATCAACATGGCTTACAAATTTATGTAATATCACAGTATGATCATTTTCATAGACTGTTAAACAATCCAGGAGCTGTAGTTCCTTTGCCAATAGTAATGTTATCTAGGAATATACACAGCTCTAAACTATAAAAACACAATTCAGCTAAGATGAAACAAAATAATAATGTAATGGTGATAAGATGTTAACACTCCAAGGTAAAACTGAATTTTGGAAATAGTTTTGATAATAAAATTGAAAAAAAAAAAAAGTCATCCAAGTCTCCACTTAAAACTGAAAATGAGTTAAAAAAAAAAAAAAAAGTATTCATACAGAATATCCAATGATGCCATAAATCATCAATATGCGTAAACTGGAAAATAAAAGCCCATAGCCCTAATTTTAGGATCAGTACAAAGAACACCACCCATTTCAGGATGACAAAAGAGGACAGGCATGTTTCATACAAAAAGCTCCTGCCTGCCTCCACCTTACAAACATACCTCCTAAACATCTCTTCAGGATAACACAGAGGCACAAATGCCAAAGATTCCTGGCTATTACAATATGAATGACACATGCAGAGTCTGCATTTCACATTCACTATATATGTAATAGGTGGGAGTCTTCAAAGAGCTGGATGGATCGCGCGGGGCAGCAAAGCGGCCAACATGGGGAAGGTAAACATCACAGCTCCTAGCCCGTCCTCCCAGGAGTGCAGGGGGAAGGTACGCTCTTTATGTTTAAAGGTGATGGGAAAAATGCTCGTGTTGCAATGTAAACATGTACAAAGAGACCTTCAGGTTTTTCTTTAAGTTCTTTTTCATCTTTGTTAGTTGAATTAATCAAATTCAAAGAAGAAGCGAATTGATGAAGTACAACCATAAAAACATCTGAAAGGAAGAAAGGATCAGCCAACAGAAAAATCAAACACGCTGTGTCTTTGAGTAGAAAAGGGTTTTGCATCAGGTCAACATGAATAAAACAAAAATCAAACCAGGAACTCACACACCAACCAACTGTTAAATTAAGCTAGGCCCATATGTTTTATCAAATGTTGGATATTAGTGTGATCACCAATCCAGACATGATTCTTCTTTTAATATTGTAATATATTATAGCTGTCATTTCTCTTCAAGGAGCTGCTGCTACTGTGTTTTTAGTTAACACTGTGGTGTCTGATGTTGGACTAAATGTTTTTTTTAACATGTTAAAGGTCCCCTTTGTAAAAATAGTTGATATCTGAATCTCATTCTAAACTTGTAAGTATTTGACGAACTGTGAAACCCAACTTGTCAAATAGTGACGCCTTGGGACGGTGGCAGGCCCAAACTACTGACCCAAAGCATACTTAATGAGTTGGAAATCTTACGAATAGGACCTTTAAGGGTATGACTGTTGGGAGGAAGAAAATGTTATTTTGGGACAAATATCAAAATTTAAGGAGTCAAATAAATAAAATGTCCAGCTATTTGTATTTTTAATCCAACAAGTAGAGAAGTCTACAGCAATGCTTAGTTTGTTTTAGAACCAAATCAGGTCAAAAGATGTCACTTGTCTTATTCATTTAGAGATGCAACCTGACATCAGGTAGTTGCCAAACCACTGACTGGCTGATCACACAGGCGGACTCAGGATTTTTGAGGGGCAGAGGCAAAAATGGTATAAAGGGCACCTATTGTACGTGGAGGGGCACCAGTGTGTGAAAAGTCATCAGGCACTTTTTACCACGTTTTGTCCACTGGATGGGCACCCAAGAGGGCACTTTATCATGTTTTATTTACCATAGAGGCACCCAAGAGGGCACTTTATCATGTTTTATTTACCATAGAGGCACCCAAGAGGGCACTTTCACAGCATTTTCTCAAGCAATAAGGCACCAAAGTGGAAAGTTGTCCCCCCTGCTCCCCCCCTGAGTCCGCCAGTGGCCAATCAGACCAAGCACAGCTGACCTATGAAGAAATATGGGTTTGAAAATGGGTCCAAACTGAAACACAAACTTGCGCTAATCACTTCAGTATCTGATTTGGTCTTAATACAGTCAAATGGCCCTGTGAGACTGGGCACAGTCAGTACATTTACATGCACAGTTAAGTTGAGCTATGGTTATCGCTCAATTAGGCCATTTAATTGGACTACTGTCCTTGTCCAAGTATCTATGCGCTGAGGGAGAATCAATTTATTGTCCAACTCTGCTACGGTAGGTGGTGTTATGCCCCGTTCAGCTGGTTGCTACTGGACCCTCTTTACGGTTAGCCAGGTGAGCTACAAACAAATTAGCAAATGGCAAGCAAAATCCATATCAAACGGAGAAAACATGGACAACTTTATTGCACTGTACACTTCATATTTACGCTTTACTTTTGGTAAAAAATTGGATGCACGCCTGAGTGATTTTTGTTTTTGCAATGGATTTCTTTGTGCCGTTCAAGCTGCAAGTCAAAGATGCTGCAGGTACTATCAATCATGTGCAGATTGCTTAGGCCAGTCCGAGTCCGGTTGAGTCATAAACATGCAGGAGTAATCTAACTCCTAATCACATTATCTGGGTGTGTTAGCGCGACTCGAAATTTGATTTAGTACGATTTCAGTTGAACTAACATGTTTACAAGCATTTTAAAAGTCTGGTTTTAGCTGGACCGACACAGTAAATCAATTTTCTCTAACATGATGTAAACATAATGTGATTTAAGCTAAAGGCTAATGTTGTCATACTTATATGCCTACAGTGACAATGCTAACATATTGATGCTGAATAGGCATGTTTATAATGTTCTTCATCTTAATTCATTGTGTTAGTATGCTAACATTCATAGCAGTTAATTCATAACTCAGCAAAGTTTGTATTCTGTTGAAGACAGGGCATCAGACTGAAAGAGCCGACCCTCGGCCTGACGCCTCCCGGCCACTGTATCTCCTGTCTTCACTCAAACACTCTGGACTTGTAGCTGGGTTTTCATATGCAAGTTGCTAGTTGATGCTGAATGGAATGTCGATAGTTTTTTGGCATAAAATTGGAATAGGCTACACTAAAATGTTGACCTGATGGGGGTGCTAAATACAAACTGACCACGGAATGTTTACAACAGTGATACAAAAATGTCAAAACACTTCACTCATGCAATCACAAACCACCAATGGTAACCTCACAGAGTCAGGGTGTTGCCAAAGTAACTTAAGGCATTTTCGGACCAAACAGTTTTTGGAACTTTTTGAGAGGAACTTTCCACTGAGGAGTTCCTGGGAAACTAAACACCTTTAATGGCTTTTTATCTGTTGGCATTTACACCGCAAACAGGAACCCCCTACGTAAGCTATGTAAACTGGCCGGCAGTTGGTACACTAACGTCACTTCTGCATGACATAAAAAAACAACATAAAAAAACATTAAAATACGGCGATCTCGTTGCGAGCTCTGGTTCGTGTTTTGTGTCGTCTTGTTAATACAGCTGTCGGGTTTTTAAAATGGCGGTTGCCCATACTGGCTCCTGAGTTCAGCCAATCAACATGCACTTACTTCACTATAGTTCCTCATACGCGACGAAAGTACCTACTCTGGAGTTGGAGCTAAGAAAGTACCTCAAAAAGTAGTTCTAAGAACTATAATAGTTCACGGTTCCTGTGGTGCGGATGCAATAAAACGAGAGGTTCTTAGAGCTAAGTTCCTAGAACTATGAAATGGTTCCTGTGGTCCGAAAAAGACTTTAGATTCATCTAAAAAGGTTAATTTAGTCTAAACTTATATATTACTTATTCTTATTTTTCTTAGAAAACAAACAAACAAAAAATTTACTCTGTTAAAAGAAAGATAAGAGTAACTTAGATTCATCCTGCAGAGACATGCATTACATCTTTTGGTCTATCTAGGGATGGTTAAGCCATTTCAGTTTGGACCAAAGAAATTGAACAACTGACCAACATTGCTTTACTTCAAGCCATACTTTTATAAAAACTTAAAAGCATTGTATCAGCTTTTAAAAGGCTACAATTCATTTTAAAATTATGTTATTAACTATACAGTTCAAGTACACCCATTATTAACTTAGGTAGAAGTACAGATACTTGTGTAAAAAGACACTGGTAGAAGGAGAAGTACTGACTCAACTTCTTCACTCAAATAAAAGTAAAAAAGTACAGGTTGTGAAATGTACTCAGAGTATTAATCATCATATTAATATAATGCAATGACCAAGCTTAAAGGTAGAATCAGCAGGATTTGTCTGAGCTGTTCCTAAATACATCAGAAAATGACTTGATTGTTGAGTCTCATTCCCAGAATGTCAAATAGAGACATTTTGGGTTGGTAAAACGTCCTGAGCTCAGCCAAAAAGGCAAAAGCATTCAAACTGAAGTAACGAGCCTGTTTGGCAAATAGAACGAGGAGAAAGTTCAGATATTTGTGTTCAAATGTAGACAGGAAAAGTGAAAGGCTGTCAGAAAAATAAATGCTAAAGTAAAGTGCAGGCACGTGAAAAATCTACTTAAGTTCAGTAACAAAATATTTGTACTTCATTACTTCCCATCTTTGCTATTTGGTGTTACATGTTCAGAAAATTATCATCCATTTTTAACACTAATGCACCTGTGTGCATTGTAGAGGTCTTTGTACATATTTATGAAGACTGACTTACAATTTTCAGTGATTTGTCTTTCAGTGTATAGTAGCATTCCATCATAGCATTGACCTTGCAAATAGCACATCAAACAAAATGTTTTATCATTAAATGTGTAAAAACCATATCCTGATCTGTGTCTGAGTGGTTTACTCATAATTCCCCCTCTCTTTCAATCAAAATCAGGATGTTGGGGTGTTCAGTGTGCGCCTCTATGAGCGGATCGAGTTTGGAGGTCAAGTGATGGACCTTGTGGATGACTGTCCCAGCGTCATGGAACGCTTCCACCTAAATGACATCTTCTCCTGCAAAGTTACTGATGGCAACTGGTTGTTCTTTGAGCACCCAAACTACCGAGGCCGGATGTACCTGATAAAGCCAGGAGAGTACAAGAGGTTCACTGAGTGGGGTGGCAGGAATGCCAGGGTCGGTTCCATCAGACGCATGATGGACTAGTAATCTGCTTTGAAGGATCCCAGAGCTACATGGAGGTTTCGCAAAGGATTCATGCCAAGATAACAGCCTTCAAGATTATAGAGAGTACAAAAAACTTTGTACAAGGTTTTATTGAGGTTGTTCATTTTGGTCAGATAATATCTAGATTTCCTGAAACGCTTTTGTAATATTGATTGGAAAGAGAATAGTTGACTCCCTATCATTAGGATGTACTGAAAAATGAACTCTTGGCAAAGCACTGACCCTATACCAAGAGCACACAACAACAAACAAATCATTTTTGGAACTGTTTTAAATCAAACACTCACAATCATAATAAAGCAATTACAAAATGGAGTCTTTACAGTCCTTTCAGTTAGGAAAAGGACCTCAGACATTTTAAAAGCACAGCATGAATTTTGCATGCTATAGCTCCTGGGACTCACTAGTCTATAGCCTATAAATATGGTGTTGTACAGCTGCAATGATCTGATCTATGACACGTGAGAGATTCATGTTCATACTTCATATGAAGCAACGTGAAGAAATCTTTTAATCAGACAGCTTAGATCGAGCAATCAGATGGGCTGTTAGCTGTAGCTAAAATAACTTTATAATGGGGACAGTGTCCATTTCATTTACACAACTCTGTTTCACTGTGTTCAAGTAGCTCTGGTTTGCATCTCTCGCATCAAGACATTTACTGCTGCTGGTACATTTTTTAGTTTTCACCTTGTCAGCTGCTATGAAATGGTAATGTTTAGGTTAAGGTAGGCTATGCTATGCGAGGTTGGTCTCACAGAACAGCAACTTTTTTGTGTCTGAGCTAGCATGCTGCATAGCAAAAGCCTTCCATCATGTGCAGGCTGCCAAGGGGACCCATTTCTTTATAAGAACAATGGCTTCTGAATACTTTATGAACTTGTAAATAAAACAGCTTCACATAACTAACATTGCTACTGCTGACAGTTGGACAAAGCCACTTAGCTGTGATATAATCACAACATAGCTCAAACTGTCATGAGCTATTGTGAAATTATTCTACCTCAAAATTTTGTCTGTTCCATTAAAAAAACAAAACAAAACTCAATATCTCCATTGTTAATAAACTGTCAGATTATCATGTGTCATCATGTGACAGCCCTAATAAATATCAATTTAATGTTGCTGATGCTGTGCAGTACACACTCTATCAGTCTATTGTACGGTGGCATTTTCTGGGGGGAAATTGTGATGAACATGGAGGAAAGAACAATAACTCATCACACACCAAGAGTCATCTATACATAAACAGATTTATCCCGCCGACACACCCCCGCCCCTGATTCATCATCACTGTGAGGGATGTATTTGAATGACAATACTTTATGCTGTGCAATCACACAGCTGTCCTTTCTTTCTTTTTTTTATAAAGCACAGTGGCTTGGCTCAGGGACAGCATTGACCGGTAATACAGTCTGATGCCAACATAACCATGGGAAAGGTAAAGAAAATTAAACGTTACGGTTTTACCCACACACGTTCTGCGCATCTCAATTTTAATATCTCTTATTCCGTGCGATTATGTTTTTTTTTACGAGTTTATGTGTTTTGCGGCACTGTGTTAAAAGTGGAAACAATCTGTGTGACTGTGCATTGATTGCTTTTGCAGATCATTTTTTACGAGGACAGAAACTTCCAAGGGCGCTCTCATGAGTGCAGCAGCGACTGTGCCGACCTTCACTCCTACTTCAACAGATGTAACTCCATTAGGGTCGAGAGTGGCTGCTTCATGATCTATGAAAGGCCCAACTACATGGGTAACCAGTACTACCTGAGGAGAGGGGACTACGCTGACAACCAGCGTGTGATTGGAATGAACGACTGTGTCAGATCTTGCCGTTTGATTCCCCAGGTAAGTCTTTAAGGCCTTGGCTGAGATTTTTCTTGTTAATAGTCCTTGATAGACCAATTTCATATATATATATTTTCTGTTAAATGCTTGCTTTTTGTAAACCAACAGTTAGCTGAGGAACTAAGTACCTGACCTGAGAGACACTTAAATACTACTAAAATTTCAATGTGTATCAAAGAGATGTATTATTGCGTTGGACATAGTAACAGAGTTTTCCATCCTTTGCTAGCACCGCGGTTCCTACAGAATGAGGCTTTATGAACGCTCCGACATGTCCGGCCAGATGCATGAGCTCGTGGATGACTGCCCAAATGTCCAGGACCGCCTGAGCATGTCCGACTTTAACTCCTGTAATGTGATTGATGGCCACTGGCTGCTGTACGACCAGCCCAACTATAAGGGCAGAGTGTACTACCTGAGGCCAGGAGAATACAGGAGATACAGCGACTGGGGAGGCGTCAGCCCGAGAGTCGGTTCTCTCAGAAGAATCACTGATTTCAACTGAAAGCAAAGTTTGCTAAATGCATTTTTCCCAATTTAACTGTATTCTCCACAATAAACTTTAACTGCTTATAAAAAAAATTGTATTCTGTGTATCTGCACACTGTGATTTGTTGCCTTACAATAGGTGCATAGCTCACTAGAATACTTAAAAGCTTTATCATTATTTAGTAAAAACCTCTAAATATTTGTGAGTTCAGAATTTTTCTTCAAGTTTATTGTTTCAGTAGACGAAAATATCTACTGTCTGGCACTCTGTGGGCCAAACAATGTATCTACCATAGCTCTTGGTTAGCTTGTACACTGTAGTTTAATCTCTTCTATGTTTAGGCATACCATACCAAACAATGCCAGAGTTGCCGTCTCCCACTTTGTGCCCCCAATGGGATTAGCTGCTCTCTATGCTGGCAGAGTTTATCTATACGATTAGTGTTAAACACAAAACACTATATAGACAGTAGCAACCCAGGCTGTGAGGGGCAGGAAACCAACATGAAAGAGTGACCTGGGTGTCACAATTGCAATGATTCTGGACAGGCCCGACAGCAAATTTCAAACTATGAGATAGATAGTAGGAGATCAGGATGGATCTAGCAGTCTAGTGACACATGCACTAGCTGAAAATAACAAATAGTCCAAGCATGTTTGTAAATTCACAACACAAAAACAAAGTCAACCCCACTCTTACAATATGACCAAATAAAAAATTAACTATGAAAATAGATTGATTCAGGATAATTAATGTAACATATATTTAGATATTTTATATTTTTATGACTGACATGTGACTAAAACACATTTAATGTGATTTAAAATACATCTACAGATTATAAAATCAAACACATTCTGTTCAGGTTTTCTTTTTAAAAAAAAAGCATGGCAGAACCACTAATACACAATTTCTAATTTTTTTCTTTTTTAACTTGTTTTTGAGAAAACATTAATTACACAAATTTTACTT
>JAQFJB010000005.1:715266-728907 GCA_029874875.1 Naso minor | reverse complement strand
GCAAAAACAAACAAACAAAAAACCCAATCCCAATCAAGGCATAATTAAAACAAAAAAGTGCAACATTAAAGGTAACCACTGCAACATCAATCAAATCCGTTCAAAATATCAGTGCTCATCATCATCATCAGTTTAAGTAATCAAAGTACTCATTAAAAAAATTGTAGTGCAGTTTTTTTTTTTAATTTTATTTTAAACAACACATTCTTTTTGCACACAGAGGCAATGTCTTAAGTTTTTTTTCTTGGGGAATTATGAAGAAGGTGCCTAACATTAGCTTGCTTGTACAGCTTACCACAATGGAAAATGGTTTTCAATCTAGGTGGGTTGAACGAAGGTATCAAAGATGTTGCCCCCATGTGGGCGTTTGATTAGTTAGCCAAGGCTAGCATTAGTACCATTAGAATACTGTCAGAAGCCAGCCCTTCAGGACAGCCTCATAGCCTAAGATGGACATGGTTTTTCTTCATCGTACATTTTCTACCTGTTTCAAGCGTGAAACTAATTTTTTACCTTTTTGCTGTTCCAAAAAACAAAAGGATGCTTTGTTGCCTTTTCATAATGATTCTTTACCATAAGTTCAACTTCACAGGTGAAATAAAAATTATTTCATTCACAATGAATTTTAGGGTGAAATGTTTTCATGCATGTTTAAATCAATACACAACTTAATGCCATGAATCAATCAGTCCTTACATGCCACTACAACAACTTGGAAAGGATTTAAGACGATTTATTTGTCGCACACTTATAGTTGTAAAATGTCTTAACTTCAACCATAATTAACTTGCTTTAGCATTTCTTGCGTGATGAAATGCATAAAATGCGTATAATAAAATGTGTGTGAATAGTACTGTAATTAAGCTGATTTCTATCGGGCTCCTCATTTTGAAATATTATGGTTGTCCACAGCCAGAGAGGAAAGATTCCAACTACTTAAGTGCAAGAACAGGTGCATAGCTAAGATAAGGAACCAAAACAAAAGCAACTATAAATGGAACATCATATACATAGTGTTTAATATTTTTTCATGGTGTCGTTTTATTATTTGGCGATTAAGGTAGGGTATTTTAAGCCATTAGTTTCTTCAGTATTGCGTATAAGTTTTCAAAAACAATTTTGCAGGAGAAACATCATGGTAAAACATGCAGCATTGAGGACAGTGTTTTTTAATACTTGGCCACAGGAAATTAAAACATTTTGTGTTCCAATATTTCGGTAAGTTTGGATTTGATGAACTTTGCTTTTCTGCGATGTAACCAAACATTGACCCGGCTTTATTATTAAACACAAAATTTTAACATATCTTGTTTGGAACTTTGCATTTCCACTTAAAATCCAGTTAAAACATTTGTTAGACATAAATAATCAAATGTAATATGCTACCTGATGGAGTCATTAAAATAGTTCCATGAGTAAAAAATAAAATAAAAAATAAAATAAAATGGTTCCATTAGACTAAGAAATTACTTTTCTAACAAAGTAAAGTTTTGCTCACGTAAAAGAAATTTAAAAGTAACCTTCCAACACTGTTGTAATAGTTGTTACACTTGATGAAAATATTCTTTTTTTGCATCATCTAACATTTCACATTTATTATATCTTCTATTAGAACATTATGATGCAGTCAGTTATGTGATATTTGAATAAAGTTTCTGTGTATTAAAAGTACAATTTCAAAACAAAATACATTTATTAGCTCGTCTCACTGCAGAGAACTTTATTTGAACCCACAGAGCATATTTACAACATACTGTAATTTTACAAAAGTTTGTGACATATTCACAAAATCTTATCTAGAATATTTGTATACATAGATAAGAATTTTTGTTTTGTAATTCGGTTAAGGTCAAGAAAACATGTTTTCAGTTTGTGAAATAGTCACAAAATTTAATATACAGAGTCGTCTTTGGTTCAGGTAGGGAAAGCTTGTGATATCAGTTAAATGAAAAAGAAAAAAAAACCTATCGGTAAAAAAATTTGACTATTTTACAAACTTCCATGATTGTGAGTTGCATTAAACATTAATTTGATCTCTGAATTGTACCAAGCTGTCAAGGTATGTTGCTCTTATGCTAATATTTCTAGACAAAAAGTGTAGCTCCTAAAGGGGATCTCCACCACTTTTACACACAGTCAAATGGCCTGACACTTTTTGACTAAATGCGATTACATTATCTACCTCTAGAATTCCTGTGTTTGATATTAAGCATTTTGATGTTAAAAAAGCTTTACACTGTTCAGTGATGGTAAAGCCCTTTTCTGATTTCACCAGAAAAATATTGTTCAAATTCCAGCACTGAGAAGTACTGAACCTCTGATGAAATTGCCAGACAGCCTTAAAATGGTGGAAAGAGCTATGCACGTTGATTTGATTGGCAACTAAAGATGTTGCATATTTAAACAAGAGAACCAATCAAAAACAATGCTCAGTTTTTACTTGATACAACTAATGGAGCGTTTTAGGCGTAGAGACAACTCAGTACCTTCATGATGTTCCACTCAAATCTGTCCCAACATCTTCCTTGATATACATATCTGTTACTTATTTGATTATTCTTACTTTCCTAATTATACCTCAGGATCAATATACTGTGATTGATATTGTTTTGTATTATGTAACGTAGACAGTACTTGACTGTACATTTACAAGATGTATTGTTGTTATATTTGTGTTATCTGTACTTACATGTTTGGGACCCCAGGGAGACTATGGGGATCCTTAAATAAATATTAAACATTAAAACATATGTGGAAATTTGTTATATGAAGGAATTTCTAAAAGGCGATAAGCTACAAAGCAACAACATGAAAATTCAATATTCTAAAACAAAAATTTTCAGATGTAACCCCTTTGTGATCGCTAACATTTGAATTAATAACTGTAATTCATTTACTTATTTTTTCCCTTAGAATCTGAAAGTAAAAACAATTACTTTTTAAAATTTAATAATATAATGCCATTACATGTAATTATTGCTCTTCACCACTAGAGAGCATGTGTAAAAGATTTGGTTTGTATAAAGCCTTATAATAAAGTGTATACTGTATGTTACGCCTTTGTATTTATAAAGCTCTCTCACAGAGTTTCCACGGTAAAGCTGTAATACTGACATTCAGTGTGTGACTAAACTGGATGAATATGACTACGGCTGCTCACCTTAGAGACCAGTCACACAGATATAACTCTCAGACACAAAAGACTCATCTTCCAGTACAGGAACACAACGACAAGGTGACATTTGATTCCTCTTTTATTTTATTTGACAATGCATTTTTTTAACTTTGCTTTAACAGGAATCCATGATACGCCTGGCAGAGCTGAGCCTCATGCCGCTGTATCCCATGTCTCTCATGCTCCTGTACTCTCCGGGCCTCAGGTACATCATCCTGCCTCTGTAGTGGGGCTGCTCGTACATCAGCCAGTGGCCGTCCATCACGTTGCAGGACTGGCAGTCAGACATACGGTAGCGGTCCATCATGTTGTCACAGTCGTCCATCAGCTCATTCATCTGGCCACCGAAGTTCTCCCTCTCATAGATCCTCATCCTGAACTGGCCTCTGTGCTGTAAATTGAAGCGAGTAAAGATGAGTTTCTGAAATCTATCAAATATTGTAATGATTTTGCTTTCACCTGGCTCATTTTTTTTCAGATATTTACGGTATAATTTCATAATGAACAGGAAAAAGTGAAATACATTACCATGGGGATCATGCGGCAAGACCTGATGCAATCACTCATGCCCATACGCTGGTAGTCAGAGTACTCTCCTCTCCTGACAAAGAACTGGTTTCCCATGTAGTTAGTGCGGTCGTAGACCATGAAACAGCCGCTCTCCACCCTGCAGGAGTGGCACCTGCTCAGGTAGGAGGACATGTCAGCGCAGTCGCTGCTGGTCTCATAGGAACGACCCTGGAAGTTCCTGTCCTCGTAGAAGATGATCTGGAAAAAAAGAGAAAAGAAACCATTATGTCATCATCACAATGTTTCACAGATGTAAATTATGTCAGTTGTTTTTATTCGTCAGCGACAATTAGATTTAAATGTTAAAAGCTAAACTGTACACACCTTGCCCATGGTCATGGCTACAGCTACAACGGTTTTGTCCCAAAATGACTGCACAATTTTCTTGATGCTCCCCTGGTGCTTTTATACCTGACCTCGTATCCAAAGGATGCATGACCCCATTGTTCAAATTCCTGACAGAGCAACATGGAGCAGAGGCCCCCGTGTACAGTTCAATTCAAAGTGACCTTCAACAGATAGTGATTTGCGGTGGTTGCATTTGTGGGAAGAGGCCCCGCTTTGTATTGTCTTTGCTGCTGAACAACACAGACCATGTTTTCCACAAACATACAGTTATTGAAAGGGCTCATTAATATGTTATCTATCATCTAAAGGTTTTAATAGGTAAAATATGAATGCGTAGAGAAATATACTTTATAAAGTCTTGGATGTGTTTTTCAAATTTGTTTTGGATCTAATAATTCTACTGATGACTGTTTACACTGAATTTCATGGTTTTGAATTCTGCACTGCATACAATCCTTGCCATAACAAAAGTTTTGTTTCTAATGGTCTTCTATGATTATTCTTAAACATTCTAAATAATTTGCAATCCTATCCTTTATTTATTTATACAAGGATACTTTAAAACCAATGTCTTAAAAACAGCAACAAAAAACCCCAAACAAGTCCCTTATCATAATGAGCAAAAAAATAACTCAAAAAAAGTTTCTAAATTTAGCATACAACAGTCCTATACCTTATTTTGTTTTTCACTGAAAACATTTCTTCAATATGTTTACTAAAACTTTTGAACTGAGTGAGAATACAGAGCGTAGAAGAGGTTTTCCTTGACTTGCCTTATCTCCAAAAGTGAATCTGAGCAAAATTGACAACTTAAACTGATATTGATTGTGAATTGCATTAGAAAATGTGGGATAGAGGTTGGTTACCTGTTCTTTTGTAAAGGCTTGCATAAAAAGAAACCCTGACTTCAATTTTATGGGTTTGTAGGGTGTGGAATGGAACTGTAATTTGAACGTTTCTCACATAAATTCATACTACAGCAGAACTCTGATGATGATAAAATCTGAGTTTTTATCATGTGGGAGAAACTACTTCGGTAGATTGATCATGAAATTGTAATTCATATTATTCTGTGACAATAGGGGATTAAATTCTCCCCAAAGGCCTGTTAGATACCGGTAAAGTGTTTAAGGTGAGATTCCCCTCAGATGTTATAATCATTCCTGTGTCAACAGAGAACCTTGATAAGGCTGAATAGTATTTTTGGAGCATCTTTTTTAATTTAGGTCATTAAATTAACAGTCCTATTTGTAAGATTCCCAGCTAGTCAAATACTGACACTTTTGTTCAGTAGTTTGAGTCCGCCACCGACCCCAAACGTCAGTGCATCAAATGCTGATGGGTTAAGAATGAGAAATTTCTACAAAGTGGATCTTTAAGATCAGGCCAGAAAAAGTATCACCTTCAGATTTTCATCCATCTATGGATAAGAAAGTTAAAAAACAAAAAAACAAAAACAACAACAACAACAACAACAAAACAGCCAACAGCAAAAACCTGGTGTAAATACAAAAAAAAAGAAATTTGTGGTGAAACTTGATTAAGCCACAAAGAGGTGACAGATAATGGCAGTAAAATTTATTGTTTACTATATGAATTTAGATAATAAATTCTGGTTAGCTAAATTTATTTTCATGTTCTTTTCAGTTAGAAATAAGCTATAGACTCAGTCTTGGTTCACTCTGCACCCTGTTTGACCTACTTAGACTTGCACATGTTGGGTAAAAAACCCCTCAAAAACGACACATATAATCACATTTCTTATTAGGCTAATACAAATGCATATATGATGCTGGATGGAATCATGGAATAATGGATAAACATCAGTGAGTAAGTCATGTCTAGATTAGAAAAGTCCAAAATAGATACATTGCTCTTTTTATTTCTATTAGCAAAAAAAATATAGTTACACTTTATTTGGATTGGCCGCTGACAGATAGTTCATAGAGTATTTTAACAACATATCAGTAGTTGATAATACTGTTACAATTGTTGAATATTTGTATAAACATTGTTGAATATTACTTGAACATTCTTAAAATGTTTTCTGTATTCTAATTTTTTTTTTCCAGAATAAAATTGTGAAATAATTAATTAGAGTTAGGTTAAATAGTTACATCGCTGAATGTCAACTGGTATATTGTTGAAATGTTACAAATACTGTGTGAACTAACTTTAGGTAGACTATTCAAATAAAGTGTTACCAAAAATGGAAAGACTACATAGAAAATTATGAGTATCAAGTTTTAACACTATTATATATCCCCAATGTAATAATGAAAGTAATAATAATAATAATACATTAGGAAACTGCACTCATTGTATAGGCTTCTTAATATTGCTATTATATTAAAAGCTCCTTGTTACGTGTTTGTTGTAATTTCAATTGAGTCCATGTGGTCTGCATTCAGACCTAATGCTTATTTAAATCAACATGTCTATTTGGTCTCTGATGTCGTGGTGAAATGTATGTTTCACATCACTCATGGATTAATGTTTTTAAAACTTAAACACTAAAATAGCAAAATGCTTTAAGACCATTTCTCTTAGCTTGGGTTACTTAAACATTTTAATTAGGCACAGATAAGTATGTAAAAATTATTGTATGTTTTTTATTTCAAAGCTACACTTGAAAATTTTTTTAAAGTATATCAGCAAAAACAGCATTTATATTTATCAACAAAAAGATATTCTACTAGTGTTACTACATATGCATCATTTCCTTTATTTAGAAATACAACCTCAAATTTAAACAACTTATCAACTGCATTTCATGGTAACTACATGTTTTACTCTACAGTTGCTAGAAAAGATATCGTTTTCCATTGGGTATTAAAATTGTGCATTTCAGATTATACAATATACAAATACAATTAATCAAATAAATAAGTTACCACAATGTCATGTTAAATATGAAATTACTTTATTCTGGAGGTCATTTTTGTTTTTGTTTTCAGAACAGATTGATCATTAAAGTTAGCAGGAATCAGTGATGCGTCTGATAGAGCTCAACCTCACTGCATCAAATCCCATGTCCCTGAAGCTCCTGTACTCTCCGGGCCTCAGGTACATCATCCTGCCTCTGTAGTGGGGCTGCTCGTACATCAGCCAGTGGCCGTCCATCACATGGCAGGACTGGCAGTCAGACATGTGGTAGCGGTCCATGATGTTGTCGCAGTCGTCCATCAGCTCATTCATCTGACCACCAAAGTTCTCCATCTCATAGATCCTTATTTTATAGGAGCCTTTGTGCTGGTAACAGACAATGAAAACATATAATGATTAGCCATTTTGATGGAAACTTTGCTCCCTTTACAGTCAATGTGAGATCTGCAGCACTTTGTATTTCTTGACATTTGAATGTCTTGCCATCTGAGTGTCATACCAAGGGGATCATACGACAGGACCTGATGCAGTCACCAAAACCCATCATACGCTGGTAGTCAGAATATTCCCCTCTTCTGAGGAAGTATTGTTGACCCATGAAGTTGGGACGGTCGTAGACCATGAAGCAGCCACTTTCCACCTTGCAGGAGTGACATCTGCTCAGATGGGAGGACATGTCAGCACAGTCACTGCTGGTCTCATAGGAACGACCCTGGAAGTTCCTGTCCTCATAGAAGATTATCTTGAATCCAGCAAAAAACAGTTGAAGTTCAGTGACATGCATTGGGGCTGGATGATTACCAAGTCTCAACCCTGATGCAACTAGCTATCACTATGCAATCATTTTAGTGATGTAATATTGACAAAAGGATGCATTCATGTCACATGTAACATATGAAAAAGCTATGATAAAAACTAAATTTGTAGCAGCAACTGTGATAAATTGTCCCTAACAAACTTACCTTGCCGTGCATGGTGGCTGATACAATGACTGCTGCTGTAGCAATCCTATCCTGGATTTAGGCCTTTTTTATACCTAACGTGACAACCGAACAACCACTGGCACTTTTGTATGGAAGCCATGAGTCAGCATGAGTATGCACTGTTAGTGTGTCTGTTTGTGAATGCGGATGGAAAAGGGTCATTATGCATATTCTCACATGCTCCAGCATTATAGATCAAATGGCCTCTGTATAGATTGATCATTTTAACACTTTGAATATTATCAAGATGATGAAACTGTTTTTTGGCTAAGAAGTGACACTGAAAATAAAAGGTAGAAATAAAATGTCTGAAAAAATATAGTGACAAAATAGTATGGACCTCAGTTGAATAAAGTTCTTCTTTTATCTCAAATTTTGTTGATGGACTGACAGAAAACTGTTTAAAAAAATGTAATCATGGAAATGATCTCAAGCACTCTTAAAGGTGCTTCCGCTGTTCTAAGAATGTACAGGAACTCTGTGAAGGCTGCAGCAAACACTTATTCACTTTATGGCAACCATGACTACTTGTTCTATCACGTTATCCGTTTCTTTTATATTTAGACTTATTTTGCACGCACACACATACACACGACAACAACGATAATAGCAGTAACAATAATAATAGTGTTGATTGCATAGATTGAAATGAAATGAAATGAAATGAAATGAAAAATACTCCCTCTTATTCAAACTGGTTCGCAAACAAAAACGACTGCTTTAGTTGAGACATTAAGACTCTACGATGCATCGTAGTGCATAGGTAGAATTGAACAAAAAAGATTTCTTATTTGAAAAATGAAGGTAGAGTTTGCAGTTGTTGCTGTACTGCGGCAGCCCATGGCTCCTAGTATGTGTAATTAACCATGAATAGGATGGGTCAAGTGTAGAGGATCGATTTCCCCAAGGGCATTAATAAAGTTACTTCTTCCTCTTTTTCTTCTTCTGATAGTGTGTTTCACTTGTATATGCATTATCTTATAACTGCTTTGTAACCTGTTACACAAGATTAATAATTCGTAGTGACATCTCTACTTCCTGTGAAATTTTTATTGCAATTTGCATGTTTTTATTTATTCGGTTATGTGAGCAAATTTAGTTTGCTGGGTTTTTTAAAAAACTTTTTTTTTTGGTAGCAATAGATATTTTTGTTTTCGTTAAAGTTTTGTTAAAGAATTTATTTATTTCTTCAGTCTTCATTTTTTATGTGATGATGTGATTTTTCATGGTATGTTTCATTTTTAATATTTTCATTAACAATTAAATGCAAAGTGACAACAAACTGAATACTTTTAGACATTAAAGCCAGCTGAAAATAACATTGACATTTGCAAAGCACAACTTGGATGTCAACCACAAGTTATTTTCAATTTGTGGTTTGTTTTGAAAGCAGCAGAGAAGGCTGTGGCTCATATTCAGTGGCCTTTAACCTAACATAATATAGGTGACCATCTTTTAATATGGTCCGCCTCATTATGATTTGGACACTGTGAACGGCCCTATTTAAGCTCGACTACACGTAATGCAATTAAACCTTGACTTGCAGAGTAGCCAACACTCACGTGCATGTGTCCGAAATCCCATTTTAGGGATTTAGATAGGATGAGGACTTTCCCTGATGCGCTCCTGTTGTTGTTGTTGTTGTTGTTGTTGATGATGAGTCACGATTCCCTCTCTGTCTGTTTCAAATACACACACACACATACATACACACACACAGGGAAGGTAATGTCCTTGTCACAAAACAGGGACAGAGTTTGTCCTCACAAACAGCCGCAGGGAAAAGGAGCAGGCCCGGCGTGGTATCTGATTGTCACAGCAGTGTCACATTGGCAGTGTGAACTCATTTATCAGCCTTGCACGTTGAACGTCTGCACACATGCTCATGCTAACAAAGCCATATGCACAAACACACGAGTAAACAGGAAGTGATAAGTGTGTCTTTTTGTGCTGTTGAACTAGACTGAGTAGGTTTTGAAAATGAAAAGGAAATGGAAGTATTGAGGGCGTTGACTGGATGCCTGACAACTATCAACAGCATTTCATGTTACATTGTAGCAAAAGGGCACTAAATGTCTCCTGTGGGTTAAATTTGTTAAAAATGTGTTAATGATGTGTGTTTTATGTTCAGACAAAAGAAGAACTTCATAGGTGCTTTATGTGCTTCCTAAACAGAGCCACAGAAAAACAAAATCATACATTGTTCATTTTGTATGGAGGGTAAAAAGTGCCAAAATTGGACAAAGCCAAAACTATGCAGTAGGACTCAAAAACCTCTTGGCACTTAATAATAGGCCTGTTTTGAATTGTTTTTTGAGTACGAAATGCATTTCGTATATTTGTATTTCCAGAGAAACATCACAAATGCAAAATGACGCCATGTGGAAGATTAGGCCTATTTGTTGTCATGTTTTCTGCTTGTTGGGTTGTGCCAAGTGAAAGAAAGCCTCCTCTCCTAAACCCACACCATTACAGTTCTTCTGAGGGCTGCTACCATTGCTTAGGATATTTATCTTGTTATGTAACTCCCATAGCCATAAGGAAATCATGATCCCTTTATTTATACCAATAAAACATCCCAAGTTCACATCAGGATCCCCCACCTTCATTTCTTGGCTTTACTTTTGTTTTCATCCCATGAAAAAGAAAAGTTCACTAGTTCATCCTGTTGCTCTCCTTACATCAAAACATAACGCAATGTAGTCTCATGGTTTAAATACCACAATAAATGTAGCACATAAAATAATATTAGTATGTTTTTCATTTTGTTTGGTTTTGTTTTCTGGAAATACAGCACCGAAATAGTTAAAGCAGCTTGTGTTATTTGTTCATCTAAGACTTTGACACTGATACTTGAAAATGGGTCAGTCCTGGCAAATATTTAAAACTGTGAAAATGCACAACATTGGGGAAGCAGCCCCTGAAAAAATGATATTATATAAAAAGGTTTTTTCATGAATAAATACAATGTACAAAGATTATCTGTTGCCTTTCCTTTTATTTTTAACTTAAATATCCCACAGTTATATTCAAGTACAACGTGCATTATTAAATATATATAAAATGTATATTTTTAAAGTGAGGTTTCTCAAAAAACAAAAAAACATGCCCCCCAAAATTAAGTAACACCCATGCTTGACATTGCATGTGTTTACCCATATATGACTTCGGCCAATTTCAGTGCAGACTTTTCTTTGCTGTCTGGCAGATTCACTGCACCTCGCCTTCCTTACTGACTAATTACACTGCATGAATATACTAGTTTCATCCATGTATGTGTCACTTCAGAAGTGGTTTCCTCTCCAAACATGTTGGGCCATGTGTTCATTCACTCTGCCCAAATCCAAGAACCAGGTACCCTCTGACTGTTCACAAAGATATGCAGTCTTAAGTGCTGAATTGAAAAATCTTGAAAGGCTGCACGAATATGAACAAACCCTGAGGCTACGTATACATGGCTGAACACATGGTGTACTGCATGCCTCAGTTACAGATTTCTATAGCATTAGAAAGGATGTTGCTGCCTTATATATGTCTCTTTATGTTAAAGCAATGACTATCTCAGTGGCTTCAGGAACTCCAAACAACAGCATAACTGGGTCAGATTAATCAAAATTTATCAATTTGATTGAAATAATTGACATGCATGAGGATGCACAGAAGATCTTTTTTTTTCCCCATCCCTTTTGTACCACCATTGTAACTCTTTAAAGAGATCTCAAAGGATTGAAAGTGCTTCAATGGGTTCCTTAATTTTTTAGTAACTCATTTGGTATATAATATTACTACTTTAAGCACGTAGGTAAGGATTTAAAAATTAATCTCTACTCTACAGCCTAAGCAGGGAGCTGATATTTTTCATTTCAGTACAGGCTTAGAGAATGACTGCAGATATGAAGGACACCGACTTGCAAATTTTAAGACAAGTTTGGGATTTAGCCACACGTTGGAAAACACTGGTGGGCTTGTGTTTGCAAAAATTGCCCATAAGGGCCCTCTTGGTTGCCCCTATGGTAGATAAAACAAGATGAAGTGCCCTCTCGGGTGCCCTTTCAGAGACAAAATGTGGTAAAGTGCCATCTTGACACGACTTCTTGCATGCTGATGCCCCAGTGCATACAACAGGTGCCCTTTTTACTATTTTCACCCCCACCCCTCAAATATCTTGAGACCGCCAGAGCTTGAAAATAAAGGGCTCGCTAAAATCTTTTTAGGTTCTTCAGCTTGTGACCAGGAGGGAACCATTTTTTTTGTTTGCTTGTTTGTTTGTTTTGGTTTTGTTGTTGTTGTTGTTTAATCCTGATGAAACCTTTCATAAAAGTTCTACTTGCAGCCTTTTCAGATGGATCTACCTAAAGCCCAAGATAAAGAGTTATACCTAAAACCATCTGCAAATGGTTCCACCCAGAACCCCCAAAAGAGGTTCTACAAAGAACCATTCATAGGAGGCAGGTTTCACCCAGATCCCCCTCTGTGGGTTCTATCAAGAACCTTTTCACCTTCGGATGGTGTTAACAACAATCCATTTAGGGGGTTCTACTGCTACTACCACTACTAATTAAAACATTAGTAAATCTTATATTTGATGGTGAGACTCTCTTTTAAACCCATGCTTTCAACAATTCTTAAAGGACCCATAGTTTACAAAAAAACATGGAGTACCCCTTTTGGAACCCCTATTTCTAAGAGTGCACCAGTGGCTTCTTAAGAAACTGTGGATAACAGTAAAGGAGAAAACTCAGAGGGGCTGATAATATAATGTACTTGGTTTTCCTGACAGTTTTACTGAAAATTGTTGATGCTGTGGTGTGTTCATACAATGCATAAAAATTTAGACAGCAGCTTCTGTGTGTCCAGCTCCAGACCTGCAGACTCTCTCTTCGCTATCCTGGTCGCATTCCTGGGCTGCACACTCACATCTATATTTATTTGGCTCAGTGTCTGTGAGCATGTTGTAGTGTCTCCCTCCGTACATCCACCTGTCCCTTGTGGAATTCCAAATAATCACTGTACCGCTGTATCTCTGGCACCAGACGTAACTATTAATACCCCCGCGGTGCCAATGTTAAGAGTCGCAATAGCTCTCTATCACTCTTGGTGATCTCTGGGATAATACTGAGGCTTATTAGACACTGATCCACAGAGATCAGCAGGCTATTTTAGTTTGAAATTACTTCCATCTTTACCAGGAGTGACCTGTATTAAACTTAGGACTTAGTTTACACTTTATATCAATATTTCGTCTCCCTAATTTTTACATTTACTGCCCTTGCAGGCATGTAAGTATGGGTGGGATATTAAAATGTTTTTAAATTAACATTAATACTTTTCAAGATATTATAGACTTTCAGGATCTGTATATACCCCGCAGACAATATTATACAACTACTATGTAAATACAGTGCTGCAGCAGTGTAGATCAATATTTGTTATGCTTAAGCCAGACACTCACATCAAAACCCCCTACAGTTATGTAAGAGATTGGCGTTTAGTCCGCATGCTCATCAGGACCACATCTGGACTGTCGCACTAAGCCTTGAATAAGGACAATAACTGCTTACCATACAGTATAATGTAATTTTCCATTTAAATTAATGATATCCATTAAACGCTGAACATCCCACAAGCTGGGACAGGGGCACTTATAGGCAAACTCTAATTGCCATCGGTGTAATTACA
>JAQFJB010000005.1:479306-492403 GCA_029874875.1 Naso minor | reverse complement strand
CAACAGACTGTGTCTCTCTCACAAAACTAAGATGAACTTAACAGACTTGTTAAATGTGTGGTTAAGATTTGTCTTGTTGTGTTCTTTATTATTCTAAATGTTTGCTACGATTTTCAAACCCAGAGAAACATTTCTGACGCAGTCAGAATTTCATCTGCAGTTTTTGCTGTAATGCTTCCAGCAACAGACGTCAGTGTTGTATGTTTAACTCTTTGTAAAGACTTTATTCCAGGTCTATAGACACAAAATAAAACTTAGTTGATGTGAAAATGTGAAGATCCACTCGTTAAAGAATTCTGTGCCTGAAAAAATGAGTTCAAGCCTAAAACGAAGAGTCTTGTTGATCACACAGGCCAGAAAAGTGTTGCTGTCCTTCTTCCTGTAGTTTGAAACTTTGAAGGAAGTTGAACACCTCAATCAGTGGTGTCAGACCTGCTATTTAAACTCCAGTAACCATAGAAACCTCCTACACCAACTGACTTTTTTTTTTTGGCATGATTATGGCTCTTGATTGTGGTGGCTGTTGTTGATATAATAATGGCCATAAAGCCAAAATTATACTCCAACATTATTTTTAGACTCAAGCTATCCTGGTATTTGAAATACATTAGGCAATCATATCAGTTTTAATTCCATTTTTTCAGGAAATACATTTCTGCACACATTTAAATGTAGCAAGTGCATCAAGCAGAATGGGAAGGTGAAAAACACTCGATTCTGACTGTCAGCGCTTCAGATTCAGGAAAAACTGAACTCTGTAGAGGGCTCGAAATGATCGATGTTGCTTAAAAAATCCTGCAGAAGCAATTTAAAGGAAAGTCAGCATGCAGTTAAATCTGTTACCAGAAGAATGAAGTTACTCTTGTCCCCGCAGGTACTTATAACTGTGGGACTTGTCACTGTGAGCCGGGTTACCTGGGTGCCCGCTGCGAGTGCCAGGAGGGTGAGGCCAGCAGCATGTACCTCAGCGCCTGCCGTGAAGCCGAGGGCAAGCAGATCTGCAGCGGGCGAGGAGAGTGCAGCTGCAACCAGTGTCTCTGCTACGAGTCTGAGTTTGGCAAAATCTACGGCAGCTACTGCGAGTGTGATGACTTCTCCTGCGCCCGACACAAAGGCATCCTCTGCTCAGGTAGGAATATCATCCACAGACTATGAGAGGGTCTGACTTCTGGCTTTGAACTCTTGAGACTCGTCGTATTTGATGCTGTGGAGTTGTTGTGAGCTGGTGGTTGAACCGCAGCTGTTGGGCGACCACACCTCTCTGACCATTGAACTTAATGAGAATACCAGCTGACATCAAACACTCTGTGCACTCTTTAGATCTCTTTAGCTGCTTGTTGTGGGCTGTAATTATAAATCATGCTCATCGATGATGTTGACTCTCGTCTTTGTACCTGCTCTGGGTGTGGCTGGGTGCTTTGAATCTCTACTGACTCCATTATGACCAACCCGGCTTTTATTTTTGGACTGAGCTGAAACAGTCACCTGTGGAGCTGCTGGCTGTGCTCACAGAGGAAGCTCAGAGGATCAGCTGCAGATGCAGTTTAGCAGCGCGTTTTGTTTTATCTGCCTTCAGGGGACTGTAAAATGATCGTGGACATGAGGGAACTGAGGATGCAGGGGACTAGTCAGTGAAACGTTTCAACGCCCACTCCCTCACTGGTTGGCATCAGAAATACTAGTCAGTTAGTAATTATTCAATTAACAATGTAGAGGCTGGTTAACTGTTGTCGTTTTTACAGAGACAGGGGTTAGAGTTAAGAGATTTTAAATCAAAAATTGTTTTGAATCGAGAGTCAATTTTGGATCAAATTGTGACCCTGTGACACAAAATCGAATCGTGCGATACTGAAAGATTCACACCTCTAGTGTTCAGCACAAAAAGAAGTGTGACAGATTAAAAAACAACACTGAGGTTTTATGACTGTGGAAGCTTTGAGCTGAAGCATTGTGCCCTTTAATTATCTCCATTTTACCATTTTGATGCATGGACAAGTTAGTCAGCGATTCGTGTGCTGATGCCAACCTCACATCCTTTTCCTTTCACTGAGCCGTCCCAGCTTTCCCCTGACGCCCAAAGGGACTCAGTTCTGGCTCAGTGTCTCTGCTCAGCAATACCAAACAGGCCGAGGCTGTTGTGTTCCCAGAACATCGGGTCCAAGACTCTGCTTTCTGGTGCGAGACCTCCTGGCTGGGGGGGGGCTGTTCTTGTGAAACCACAGAGAGAGCTTTGTGACAGTGGGGCCAGCTTTGGTGCGATCCTCCAACACAATGCCTGCCTCTGTTTATCTGCACGCAGTAGCAACAGAAGTGTTTCGTTTAGTCAGCAGCAGGGCCGCACACACTGAACACACAGATGCAGAATGGCTGTTTGTTTGTGCCGATCATCCATAAGTAGTCATTAAATGTTAACAGTCCACTACCTTCTGCCGCTCGTCTCTTCCCTCCTCATTTCGCAGTGTGGAGCCATAATGAGCTCCTAATGATAGCAAACGGTACGCCTCCTCCACACTTTCCTCCCCTCGCTCCTCTCAGTCTGTTAATTATTGTGGAGTAGCCTGTGAGCGGCACACAGTTCTTTTCCATACATTTCTGAAAGTTTCCTGGAAATGCTGTTAAGGATTTTTTTTTAGCTCTTTATTACACAAAAATATCTTGTAAAAACAATTTTGCTGCACCTGGTTTGGCCCTGTTCCACTGAGAGCTGCTCATTTATAGTCTAATGTCTGAGAAATCTGGAGCATTCAGATAAACTGCCTGAAGGTGCCGCAGGTTTACTAGGGAGGAAATCAGCTGGTATGGGATCCTCCGAGTTGTTTTTTGTTGTTGTTGTTGTCTTGAGTGTCTGAAAGTAGTTTTTCATGGAGCTCAGTGAGGTGCAGCTATCAGTCTGTGCGTCTGAAATTCTGACTGGACAGTTTGCCATTTTACTTGTGTTGTTTGGTCAATGAAAGAAATAAACTAAAAGTGAAATAAATAAATTTAAAAAACTGTGACACTGGAAGATCATTTTGGTTTCAGTTGTGACAATTTTATATGAATGTGTCTGCCACAAACTAAGAAAAGTACAAACAATAATGATATGGCATGAACAGTAACGTAACAAACAAACAAAAAGAAATGAGTTCTGTGAATAATGTTAAAATGAGTTTGTTGGTGATCAGGGTTTGTGGAGGCTGTTAAGATGTTAGAGCAGAGTTTGTACCAGGGTACATTCACACGACTTTAAGAAAATCGATTTATTGTGTCAGTCCAGCTAAAACCAAACTTTTAAAATACATGTAAACATGCTTGTCTGACTGAAATTGTGCTAAATTGAGTTTCTCAAAGTTGAGCTAGCCAACCAAGACAATGTGATTGGAAGCTGAATTCTTCCTGCATGTATACGCCTCAACCAGACTTGGACTGGTGTTGTGCGTATGATCCATAGTCCCAGTGGCGCCTTTGACCCAGAGCACAACCAGCATAAATTTACAGAGGTGAAAGGGGAAGAAAACAAGAATCCGGCGAGCACGAGGGGAAGTGTGCATCAAATTTGTACCAAAAGTGAAGTGTCAATACAAAGCATACAGCACTGTAAAGTTGTCCATGTTTTCACTGTTCAACATGGAGTCTAGCCTCTTGCTAACTTGTTTGTAGCTTGTTTGGCTAACCGGAAGAAGGTCCGGTAGCAACCAGCTGAACGGGGTATATCGCCACCTACAGTAGCGTAGTCTGACAATAAATCAATTCTCCCTCAGCGCTTGTATACGAAGACAAGGACAGTAGTCCAATTAAATGATCTAATCGAGCTTTAACTGTAACTTGACTGAACTGTGCATGTAAATGTACTGAGTCAAATGATGAGTTTAAGGCCGTATTCAGACCAAATCCGGCAATCCGGCAAAATGCCGCAGGGCTGTCCGGCAGGTTTGTCCGGTGGTGGAAGTGTCACATAATTAACATAACCAGCCCCATTCGGTGACGTCAAGTTAGGGTTAGGTGACTTTATTGTTAGCACTTACCTACTAGCCACTAAGATAGTTGAACAACAACAGCAAGCGTTACCAACCTGAAATGCTGACTTGAATGACAACACAACGCCCGGCGACTCCTCGTCTGTTGGCATCCTTGTAATCCCTGCAGGAGGGTTTGTACAGGTCAGGATAGGTCATAACCGCCATGATGAGTCATTCCTCCATGTCTCCGACGCTAAAAGCTGCTGTTCCACAGTAAACAAGTCCTTTATGCTTCCTCTACATCTTTTCCGGTCGGTCACTGACAGACCCCACTTTTACGCAGTTGGATAGCGGAACGTGACGTCGTGCTGTGTTCCTCGAAAAGTTGAATGGGTCTCAACTTTTTTGCCGCATCCGGCTGCGTTTCTTTTGGACAGCCAAAACAGAAAGGCCTTGTTCAGATGAATGGAAAGAGCTCTTTTTTCGCCAAATCGCCGGATTTGGTCTGAATACGGCCTAACACTACGAAATCAGCTCATCTGTCGGGTTTCTGATGTGAGGGACCTGTAAGCATGCTGTTAAATGAATGAGTAGAAAGTCTTTATTTATGTGGCCTTCATTTGGAACTCGTGAAGTCACGTTGTGAATTCGTGTACAGGAAAGGCTTGGTGTTCAAGTGGTGACTGCATTAGAACATTTTTGCTAGGAAACAGTAATATGGACACCAAAAGATCGCTTGTTCTCCTCCTGGCTTTCTTTGTGGAAATGTTACATTATTATTTGTGTTTAAACACTATGCAGGGAACAAGAAACGAGACAATGAAGGTCATGATTTATATCTAGATAAATAACTTGTCTAAATTACTTTTGGTCCTGGACGGACCAACACGGGCTCCACCATTTCTGAAAACATCAGCAAACACGTCACGACTCGTGAACTCTGAGCTGTCTGATAAATTCGACTTACAACGTTGTGAATACAACTAGAGGGGGGCGTTCATACGGTCTCTTCTCGTGAACACAGTGCACGCAGCACCACTTGAAGGCACCATTACTCCTAACACCCAGCTTGTGTTTTTAATTTGCTTCAGTATATCAGTTAGCTAAACATCCCAGAAAACAGGCACTTCTCTCAAGGCGAGTGGACACAGAGTAAAATAATCTACATGTGTCATACAGACTTTCTCAGCGTTGTTCTGATTCCTGACAGTTCAAACTTTTGATTATATAAGCATTGGAAGATTAAAATTGTTCATGTGTCTGTATGCTTAAAATGATCAGACTTGGTTTTTAAATGGTCATTTCAACTTCATGTCTTCTTTTTCTGATATGTTCTTCTTCATGTCTTCTTTTTCTGATATATTCTTCTTCATGTCTTCTTAATGTCCGCAGGTTGTCATGTTGTCGTTCTGTTTGTTCATGTGTGTCCCTTTGGTTCCTTCTCCTCCTCCTTCGTCCTCCAGTGCGGTGCTGTACTGTGCTTTGCTTTAATTTTCTTGCTTTTTTAGGAGTTAATTAGATGGGGTTTGCTCAGTTGTCATGGAGACGGTCAGTATTCTTTAAGACAAAAGCTAGTAAGTGGACCTTGAGTTCAATGTTAAGAGTTGAATGGGAGGACACGGCGACAGAAGCAGGCAGCGCTCCACACACAGCTGTGGTTTACACCTGCTGGGCAGATTGGTTGTTGTGTTGAACTATAATTGTGCGGGTGTGTGTATGTGTGTGCGCATTAAATGGGTGTGTATGCATTGTGGTGTAGGCAGCCACACCAGCCAAAACCACAAGAACACACAGCTCCCCAGTGTCCGCTCTGAGTTTTATGCCGTGCGCCAGCAGTGTTGGATGGCGACACTTTCATTTACTCACATTCTTTTTTCTTTTGCAGATAAAATACTATTCTCAATAAAAAACGATACGATAACTGTTAGCCATGTGTGACCCAGGCAGCTTTTCTCCCTCTCACCCTGCTGACTCCAACTTGTTTTTGTGATGCTCAGCTCTGATAAGAGATCTCTGTGGCCGCTCAGGTAAACTCACTTTTCAGGCTGATGAACAGATAAACTTGCTGCTGGTTTTTGTTATAAAGCTGTTGTAGAAATCACAGAGAAGTTGTTTTTCTATATGAAGGTTATACTTCATTTGCAATAACTAGCTGAGATTGAGTTCTTGGTCGACTGTTTAGTTATCTAATCAAACATCATATGAATCTCCATTTTCTTGAATTATTGAGAAAAACAGGCCCTACACAAACAAACAAACAAACAACCTGCCTTTAATTCTTGATATGTTCTTAGTAGCACATGGATTTATGATTTATCTGTGAAGGCCCCAGTTGGTTTCAGGAGTAGTGGTTTGTAATCGGTAATTGGTTGTTAAGAGCAGTGCAAGAGCCGTCATAAATCATAAACCCGGATGGAGGATGGGAGAGGACTGAGTGTTTGGTGCAATATAAGTTTTTTTCATCTTAAATTTTGAGTTAGTGCGCAATGATAAGCAATCAGAAAAGAATGGTGCAAATGTAAAGTAGCTTACTGCGGCAAAGCTCATTCTTGTTCTGGTGTTTCAAGTCAAAAACATTGTAAACTTTTTGTTTGTTAGTCAGCTTAGTGAAGGAGAGATGGTTGGAAAAGCTGGGCGGAGGCTGTACTGCATCAGAGGTCAGATGAGCTGTGTTGGACTGCTGTCTGTGTCTGGATGTTCAGTCTCATCCTCAGAAGGCCTGGGTGATACAGCTGAAAAAACTGTCACAGTAATAAAGTTTCATATTGGTTGATATTGATAATTATTGGTCATGTAGGTTGTGACTGACGACTTGTTGTACATTCTAAGGGGTAGGAGCGGCTGAGGTAATAAAATGAGTAAATATCACAATATTTTGGACCAAATACCTCGATACTGAGACAGTATTGTAAGGATGACTATTGGTGATTTCACAAAGTCTTAACCCATTGACATTTTTTGATAAATAATCATCAGTAATGTGGATAAGTAGGTAAAGTAAATAAAAGAACAGTGAGAACAGTCCGGTAAGTTCAGAAATCACTTTACTGTAATGAAGCCTTTTCAACCAAGAAAAGTCAAAACCATATCACAATATAACCATATCCAAAATCTGTCGCGATATCTTGTCTCGATATGATACAGTATTGATATTGATATATTGCCCAGCCCTAATCCCCAGTTTCCACAGGGCAGTCTGTCTTTCTGTACCTGTCTGTGTCAGTCTGTGAGCTGAGGAGAAAGCTGAATTTAAGCTGAATGACAGGCAGACAGACATGAGCTGTGTGGACTCTGTTAAAGGGATTTCCCCAAGTGTTTGGATATATGGCTTCATTTTTGACCTCTGCAGTCCTAATCCTATCGATAGAGAACATCATCAGCTCACTTGATGCAGTGCAGAGTTTGGACGGTTCGCCCTTTAGCCACAAATGTAAATGCTGGCACAGTTCAATGGACCCAGCAGCATTTTCTGCCAAACTCTGATTAAATACTCCACAGTGCACCCAAAGCAAAAATATGACCACAGTCTATTAAGGTGAATTCAAGTGTTTGTAGAAAAATTTTAGAAGTCAAAATACGGCTGAATTTCTTTAATTTGCCTTAGTAGCAACAGGAGGTAATAGTTGTTGTAGTGTTGGTATATAATTGACAACTTTCTGCCGGAGAGGTCTGGCTGAGTGAGACTGACAACTGAGAACCAAAAATGTCTCCACAAGCTGTTAAAAACAAGTTCTGTTTTCCTCATGAAGAAGTGATGATATAGACATACACGGTTTTCATTGGACAGTGATGACATTTACCGTTGGCGTCATCTTTGACGATAAAGTTTGTTTGTAATCTTTTCAGGACATCTTTTTACAACCAAAATGTTTGTTCAGATTAAGTGTTAAGGAATGTCACCTGTTTGTTTTTCATCAGTTTTTACTCTTTATCATAATCTGCCTCAGAGATCTCGTGTTGCTTGAGCTTGTGTCTCCTGTCTGTTTTTTAAAAGCCTTGAGTATGTCTTGACTTCCTTGTCCTCCTGCCCCCCTTGACGCACATCTCTGCTGCTGTGTCTGCAGCTGGTCCTAAATAATGATCTAAGCACGCGGCTGTCTCCACTTGCCAGAAATAGCGTGGCTTTATTTTCCAGACTTGCACAAACCCTCTTTTACCCCATAAGTACAACCACTGTCCCAAAACTGTGTCTGTATATACACACTGTGTGTGTGTGTGTGTGTGCGCGCGTGTCTGTGTGTGTATTGACAACATGTGTCTGTCCTT
The DNA here is from genome assembly GCA_029874875.1 of Naso minor. NCBI lineage: Eukaryota > Metazoa > Chordata > Actinopteri > Acanthuriformes > Acanthuridae > Naso > Naso minor. The sequence continues at coordinate 484,199 of JAQFJB010000005.1, read as the reverse complement.
ACAGTGTAAATAGAAACATATGTGTTGCTGAATGTTGGTGACGAGCGGAGTTGGAACCTGAATTTGGGTTAATTGGTCTACTTGTTTTGTGAGAGAACCTGCCAGTTACAAACAAGAGAAGAACTTTGTTTTAGGTTGAGAACATACCACTCTGACAGGAAGAGGCCGCGGGTTAAAAAAGACGTTCAAGGTGTACCAGCTCTATCTCTGCAGCAATGTGTTAGTCTCGAAAAACGTCTGGCTGCACACATAATCACTCTGCTACAGGGGGAAAACACTGACTTTTTTGGATTTCTTTAAACCAATCACAATCCTCGTACGATATGATACCAAACGATGCGATGCAATGCGACACGATGCGGTATACTTTATTGTTCCCGTAGGGAAATTTGTCTTGTACTCAGATGCCCCACACGTAAATGCCTTAACATACCACAACAATAAAAAACACAATCCAATATTGCACACACTCAGTGGTGAAACACCATGAAACTATCGCTGTGTTTTGTTTACTTTCTGCTCTGCCCGATAAACAGTGCTAGTGCCCCTGCAAATGGTAACACATAAAAAGTGGAATCGGAGGAGAATGCCAAAGACAAAGTCGCCCACTGGCAGGCAAATACCTGCAGTCGATCTTGTCTCCAGACATTTTGTTGTTCAATCAGAGCTCGTTGCAGCTACTGCAGTGTAGAAATTGACAGTATGAGCATGAACTTTCTTTGAGGAAATATACTAATCAAGTTGTAATGAAGGATTTTCTGTACTTAAGTGGCGCTCGGGTTTTGGGGAAGCTTGTTTTTTCATCTTCAGTCTGCATTTTTCTTTGAAGACGTCGTGTCTTATGATTGAAGTATCTTGTTTCATCCTTCAGTCTTTTTTGTAAAGCCTTAAGGTTCAATTAGATGAAAAGAGTTTTTTCCACTGTGACATCTGCTTTTGTTGCTTGTCTAAAAGATAAAGGTCAGAATATTATTTTGCATGTTGCAGTGGACTTAAAATCACAAAAATGCAGGTCTCCACTCGAGTCTAGTCATATATCAGCGACTGTTTTCGGTAGGAATGCACTTGGATCCTCCTTCTGCAGCACAGTCTGTAAAGTGTGTTTGAATCGGTGGCTGTGTTTCACATTACTGTTTTATGTGTCTTAACATGCAGCAATTAGTGAGTCTGTTCTTCATTAAGTTCCACTCCTGAAAAACAACAAACACTAACACCCATAATACATCATTCAATGGTACACTTTAGTGAAAAAGTGCTCCTGAAAACTTCAGCACTTGCTCTCTCCTCTCTCTCCTGTTCTGCAGTGTCAGATGAACTCAGGTGAGTACAGTGCCTTCATTAGAAACCTGACACTCTGACCTCGAGGTAAAACTCCTCCCTCTGCTCTCTGCTCTTTTTGAAACTTGACTGAACATGACCGCAGCAGACAAAGACCGCAGGTGTCTGTGTTGAAATACTGCAGACACAAGGCCACACCCTAATTCTATCACTGTGTGCAGACTAATAAAGGTCTTTAGAAGCTTGCAGGTGTTTCTTTGCATGGAGGTTGTGGTATGTTTGAGGTCTGCGACTCTCAGTCTGGCTTCATTTGCGTGAACCTGGAGCTAAAATTTGCAAGAAGGTTCATATTTTTAAGCAACACTGCCAAATATTTACATGCAAAAATCACCACTTGTGCAAATTAGAAAGACACATTTACACAAGAAAAGTATCGACTTATTGGGCATCATGTTGTTGGCTCAGCAGCTGCTTTCAGGGTGAATATTGAAGACTGTCCGACCTTTGATGTGTTCAGCCTCTTGGGTGGTTCTTCAGCATTAAAACATCCCCGGGGTCCCCAGGATTGAGGTCCTTAAACGGCTGACTGATTGTTTCTGTTGGATGAAAACAAATTTCACAGCTGCCTGCTCAGTGTTGGACTCATGCTGATGCATCCACACTGTGTTGAACCAACGTGCTGATGAGAAAATAAAGGAGAGCTCCTGAATTCAGCTTTTTTTCAAAGTAAGATTGTGATTTCAACCTTTCTTCTCACATTGTCGGTGGAGAGCTGACTTATGAATCTGTGGCTAATTTGTTCCTCAGATTTGGTTCCCCGACCTGCATGCTGAGGCCTGTAAGTGGTGCAAGAATGCCCCACATAAGGGAAAGCATTACTTCTCTCCTGTTATTTTACTTAAAGGAGCTTTTTACACATTCAATTCACCACTAGTGGTCAGAGCTCAGCATCAGCCACACCTTCCCTTTTCAATGGCACTTCACCCGCCCCACCCCCTGTTCTCAGCAACTCTGGTCAATGGCAGCGTCATGTTTGCTTTGAGAGGAATTTGAGGCTCTGGTGGACCAAAAACCCCTCGTTATTGAAAACTATGCAAAACTGTTCGGACAAGGCAAAACCCGCGAAACTGTGCTCTTTCGTTGTTTTTATCACAATGACATTAAAGAACTTTGACTTTGATCTTTGCGGTGCAGACATGAGTCTCACGAAGCTTCAGGTTCATCCACCATCAAAACATAACAAAAAACACAAGACAAAAGCACTAAAACTGACGTAAATAGCCAATATCACAACAGACATCTATGTGATTATTTTACGGCTTGTGGAAAAGTAACATTAGCCATCACCTTCCTTGTCTTTAAGGTACCGATGTCTGAGCTGGACCTACCACTGTTAGCGCTTAGCTCAGGCCTGGAGCGTCCCTCTCGTGCAGTTACACAGGCCATAGCCCTGCTAGCGGTTAGCGCTAGCTTGGCTGTCTCACATATGTACTTGCTGATAATATCATTTTTATGTTTCAAGCAAAAAATGTCTAATTTTCTCTTTCCACAATGTATGGTGGGTGAAAATCTCAATCGCAACACAAAATAACAACATTTATGTGATTAGTGAACAGCTTGTGATGTTAGCCCTCCCACTCGTTTGTATTGTTAGCCAGGCCTGGGTTAAATATAAAAATATGCTCGGCTGCTTCTCACTCACTGTGGCAATTTATAAAGAGGGTGAAGGTCGACGGTTCTGTAGGCAGGGGCTTCACATGAGCCAACATGAACGTGCGGCCGTCCCAACCCAAGAAAACTTAGAGCCTCGATAACAACACAAAATATGTTTTTCCTGAAATATGATAAGGCTGAACTTTGTACAGAGCTCCTTTAAAGCTTAAACAAACAATCATTCACGACTGTTATTGAGAGGCATGACTGATAGTGACAAACCCTTAGATATTTACTAAGAACTCAACCATTTTAATACGTGTTATGGAACTTTTCAGCAACATTATTGTTTAGTGTCACTCACAGTTACTGTCACCATTTTTTCTGGCTTTAAAAACTCACTGAATCTACCTGCACAACAGCAAAAAACAGTCTGACACAAACAAGCTGGAGAAGCGTTTAGAGCCAGAGATTTACTTCAGGAGTTGGAGAGTAAAGTCGAAGTAAACGGAGAGTGGAGAGTAAATGTTAGACTTTATCAGATAAATCAGGTCACCAGGAAGAAGTCCGTGAAGTAATGATAATCTTCCAATGCAGCCACTGAATGTGTCATTATGTAGCTGTAATCATCTTACATGGTGAGCATATATAAGTGTTGTGTTTCCAGCTTCTTTTTGTTGCCACACAGTGGCCAAATGAAATTAATGCAGTTTAACAGTGAGTAAAATTAAGATGTATTGCACTGAAGATTAATCATGTAAGAGTGCAAGCGAGACACTGCGGCAGACAGCTTTGATTGAAGACACATTTGTACATGTGTGTCAGCTGGAGCAGAGTCAGAAGCTCTGTGCTTTGTGAAGATGGACTGCACTGCACTTTAGTCTCTCCACCACTTGAGGCGCTTCACGACAAACGTCAGATAGTCTCTGCTACGGTCTACAGCAGGTAAACAGGTCAAGGTAAACAAACCACCAGTGCTGCAGTGACACCTCACCTGTTAGCGTGGGCGACACTGCCATACTGTTAATGTGAAAGGTTTGACTCTTTGACTAGTTTATCCCAAGAATTTTTTGAAGAGATCCAGAATCCAGAATCTGCTCTTGAAATGACAATGTGTGCTTAATTATCTCAGTTCTAATGGATAAAAACACAAACTCAAGGCGAAAGACGCCAAAAGGAACAGAGGCTAGCCACAGAGGCAAAATGGGAAGGAGGTTAGTTTTATTACTTTGATTTGTATTTCTGCAGGGCCACACATCCAGCACACAGCACAGAGAATTCCTTTGTTTCATGAAAACATAATTAAGCATAACTTGCAGTTTCTAGCATTTTTGACTTGCCCCCCAGAGGACTGTAGTTTTAGACGTCGGTTAGCGAGACAGAGGGGATCACTGTGTGTCTGTGTGTGTTTTTAACAGAGAATTTTATTATTTTTTTGCACATTAAGCCTTATAATAATGATATTTACAATCAAATATGGTGTTCTGCGGTGTTATTATGACAACTGGTGCAGTCCTGAGAGCTGGAGCTCGTTGCTAATGTCACCGCTAGCTGAAAACAGCGCAGCAGCATGTGCACTCAGGCGGTCCGTTGAAAATACAATGAACGTTCATTTTAAAAGACGTAAAACTCTCTGAATGTTCAGTGGTGTCCTAATAACTGATAATGTGAGACCGCCGTGCAGCCGATCGCAGAGTGTTACATCTTCTGTAATCGCAGGGACCCTGAGCTGATCTGGCAGGCCGCACACATCTGGTACCTCCACCGGTGTAGTGTCGAGACGTGTCTCCCCGTCATGATCACGCGGGTCGAGGGGGGAAACAGATCTCGACTAAACCCTAACCCTAACATCGGGGGTTCTGGCAGTGAGACATATCTGGGTTTAGCTCTTGTTTAGGGAAAACAGTGAGAGATGATCATCATTACAGCACCACTGCATGAAGTGTCAACACATGAAATGCT
>JAQFJB010000005.1:364317-375731 GCA_029874875.1 Naso minor | reverse complement strand
GTTGGTTGTTCAGAGAGAACTGATGCAACTGGAGTCTTGAATGTTTTGCTCCAGTGCAGGCTTTTCCTACAGTCTTCTGTTTTTTCTTGCAGTCTTTTGTGTTGCTACCTGCAGCCTTTTCTCACACAGTCTGTCTCCTTTTTGCAGTAAACGATCAAATACCATGAAGACACAACACAAAATGTCTGTTCATAGTGAGTGTGTGGTTGAGCGAGAGAGAGAGTGAGCATCAGCAAAGTGACAATGGATGTGAGCAGACTGAAGGAAAATGGTAACAGTAAGTTTTCAATCTGGCAGTAAATGTATAGAGTAGGTTACAGTGTGTCGATGTTAATAAAGGCTGAAGCCTCTCAAGATCAAAAAAAAGTCTCGTCTTTGGTTTCCAGGCTGCTGCAAAAGTAAACAGAGCCAGGTCAAAACAAAAGTATCAACCCCTAAGTGCTGTCTGCGGTGGAAATACAAAACAGGTCTAAGATTCAGGTACAATTTTGAATGGATTACATTCAGTTGAACATATGTTGATACACAGTATGGCTATAGTGTGTATCAATGTCTTGCTTGGGGTTGACACATTATTTAGCATAATGTAGTGCAACAGTGTTCACACAGAACTCAAAAACAAGTGCAAAAGCTATAATAAACATTAACAGAGAGCAGTAAATTAAGCACAAATTAAACCCATGACCTATCCATCAGCGACGTCTCTGTGTAATTCCTTGTTGACGCTTTGGCCACCAGTTTTCTTGTATAGTTACTGGTTGGAGATTTTGTTTGGCCAAAAGATCTGGAATATTCGTCTGAGGCATCCATTGTGAAAAATATCCAATCTCCTTATGTCTGTTTTGACCACTTGCCAACTGTCTGAACCATGTAGCAAGACAGACTTGACTTGCTGTTACACAGGAGTGTCTTTGTTTTAAGGCTGTATTGCTTGGACCTTCAAATGGAACAGAGTTGGGCAAAGGCACCCTGAGCCTTTTCCAGCCTTGCTTCCTCATTCACAAGGATGAATGCAGTCGTGGTGGAGTTTACTCACTTGGGTCTTGGAGCTGTTGATGTTGAGTCCAACCTGTCTGGCAAAGTTGTTATGCCTGTCAGTCTTTGCCTGCATGTTAGAGTGGTTCGCTGAATGGAGGGCAAGATTGTCAGCAAAGTCAGGAGCTTCCAGTGGGATACAGGGTCCACTGGATGCCTCTGAGTTTGTCTGCTGTGGTGTTGATTGTAATCCAGTTTACAGTAACAGAGAAGAGGATAGGAGAGATTATGCAGCCCTGTCTCACTCTCAACTGTACGGGAAACCACTCAATGAGGGTACTGCCAATAATGACACCGCATTTAAGTGTTCATGGAATGTTTTCAAGGTTGTGATGATCTTTGTTGGAACTCCATAGGAGTGCAGTATCCTCCATGGTGTGTTTCGGTGAACAGCTTCTGCTGTTACCTTGATGCAGTGGAGAGGCTTGCTTGCTTCTAAGACCCTCAGAGCTATGGTGAGGGGAGCCTCTGGCTCTGGGTGGGTCTAATCTTACCATAATGGTCTCAGGCAAGGAGCCAGATGAAAGTTAAGCTCCTGCCTGTGGGCCTTTTAGCAGGTCAGGCCACCAGGAAAAGTCCCAGTGCTCCCAAGATATCCTGCAACACTCGGCCATGTTGTTGGCAAACTCATGACTGCATCCTTGAACAGCTGACACATGCCGACCTGATTTGTCTACAATCTGGGGCTTTTTGCCCCCAGTCTTCGATGTCTGGTACGCAAGGCTGAGCAGAGTTTTGATAACAGAGCAGGCAGCTTAATGTCATCTTTTGATTAAAGTGCTGTTTACATATTTTTCAAAATGTTTGAGAAAGTTCTTATGAGAAGTGAGTGGTCTGAAGAAATATGGTCACTGTTAGTTCAAAGTGTGCTCAGTGGGAAAGCTCAGAGAGCAGTAGTATGATGCTTAGAGGAAAGCTGTACTAGAGGCTTATGCCAGAGGCCTAAAGGCAACAGTTTCAAATTTAAGACAGTGGGGCGAATCATACTTGGATCTGTGGTGAGGACAAGATGATGCGTTGGATCACTGGATCAATTTCTGTCATGTTTTTGATTAACAGCAACTGAGTTGCTCCTGCTTGAGCAGTGTAAAGTTAGTGCCCTTAGAAAAATGGAATTTTATTGCAACAAACATGATGTGACCAGCCCACGCTGTGCAGCAGAACTGGCTGACAGCTGTGAGGAGACCCATGGTGGCAAATCTAGTGACTAACAGGGAGTAGAAGACCCCAGTGACGTGAAGCATGGAGGTGATTACCAGCAGAGGAGGTCTGGTAATAATGGAGCAGCTCGCCCTCAGGTGGCTGAGGTGAACTCTCATTTCCCATCTCGTCAGCCTCGGTCAGGAGGGTCCTTTCCACCCTCAGGACGCAATTCCACTCCTGTGTCAGAACTTTGCCGCCACTGGTGTCACAAATTGGGCCATAGGAAAAGTTGGTGTCCACACTTCAATGCCAGAGGGATTGGTGGCAGTTAAAAAAGGAGGTTGTGGATGAACTTGATGGCCACGAGGGTTTCATCTCTAAAGGAGCAGTTTCTGAGTTAGCAGAAAGTCTATGTATGCCAGTCATCATCAGTCTCAGAGACTCTGGGGTTTAACAGACCCTCTTGAAAGGGTGTGGTGGAACTGACAAATTCCACCTTCACAGAAGAGTTTGTTGTATTGCGAGGAGTAGGAGGTGGATATAAAACCATACCTGTTCATTGCATCTACTTGCATCTACTAAAGATCAGAGTTGGTGAATGGTTATGTGAATTTAACCGAGGTAGAGACCCTTCCCTTTAACCTGGTGATGGGCAGTGATGAGGCTTGGAAGAAAGTTGTTCCAGATGGATCTGAGCAACCGCTGGTCTCACCTGAACTCAATCAATTGGAAGAAGAGTATCAAGAGGTTTTTACTGTGGGTGTTGTCACCCAGGCTCAGAACAAACCTGGAGCACAAAAGCATGGTGAGGTCCGTGAGTCTGTGAAGCAGGAAAGCCGAGAGGGCTCCTCCGTCAATCAGGGGGACACTGATTTCACTTAGTTGGAAGTTCTTTCTGAGACTGATTCAGCTTTGCAAAAGGGGCCAGTGGCTTATGTCTCACCATTCAAGGAGCAACTGGATGATAATATGGGCACTTAGGTCAATCCAGTGGGAACCAATCAATATCAGGTTGAAGCAGATGAAACCAGTGTAAAGAAAACTGCTCCAATGGGTCCTGAGTTGACACCACTTAGGAATGTGTCTACTGGTTATTTTTTTAGAGATAGTATTCTCTTTTTGAAGTTAAGGCACTCCTCATTTGTGAGGCTTGTAAATGAGGACAGTGCGTAAGCAGGTGGTATTGCCCGTGGTTTACCATCAGGAGGTGGCACACCTCATCTCTTCATCTCTGGGAGGGCACAAGGGCACGAAGAAACCTTGGAGCGAATAAGTCAACACTTCTATTGGACAAGCATCAGAAAAGATGTACAGCATTTTTTAAATTTATGTTATTTATGTCAGATGGTGGGAAAGCTCAGCGGTTGCGCCTTTGCAGCCCTTGCCCATCAAATGGAACCCTTTTTCTCACATCATGACTGACCGTGTCAGACTAAAACCAAACGAGGTAGTGAGTATGTACTCCCCATCTTGGAAGTAGCCACATGTTATCTGGAAGCTTTGCTGCTAAGAAGCATTAAGGGGAAGATAATTGTAGATCACCTTAGTAAAGTCTTTTCTTGGACAGGTCTAGCCCATCATGCATTCAGGTCCAGTTGGGAAGACAGAGTACATAATTCCCAAATTAAAATATTTATCATTAAGGTATCATTCATTCTGCAAATTTTTTCTTGAGTACACGCAGCATAACACATACTACTTTTTTTGGCCCAATTAGTATTTGCTGCTAGTACTGTATGCACTTTGTAGTATGCTCTTTTGAAAACAGCCCAGGATTTCCTAAAGCAGTGAAACAGGGCTATCAGGAACAGGTTGTGTTATGGCTTAATTATGTAACTGGAAGAGCCCACATCCATCAGTTTATGGAGTGACTAAAGACTAAATAATATCCAAGACAACCAACCAAAATCATCATTGTCTGACATACATTAAGAGTTTAACATCTAAGAGTGGGTGCAGTTGAGAGATTATGGAGGGATATTTATTTTATTTTCTGTTTTGTTCACATAGCTGTATATTTCTCCACTCTTTCTTTTTGCATTTTGTTGTTGCATTGGTACTATCTGTGTTTCTGCTGTGTCCAAATGTTAAAAAAGAATAATGAATTGAAATGACAAAAAAGTGTCACATATATGTGCAAATGAATATCAAGTGAGCTATTAATAAAATAAAACACATCAATCAAAAGGAATAGTGAAAATTTTGCATTTTGCTTTTCAAGATGGCAGATTATAATCACACCTTCTGTGTGTGTGTCTCTTTCTTCTTTTTTCACACTCTTTTTCACAGTGAATGTGTGTCCAGATGGACTGTGTACAGTGCTCTCAGATGGCCTTCTGTCTGATCATCCCCCATACACCTCCATGTTTCACCCCACTGCTGACATGCGCATTCAATTCAAACACACTATCTCTTCCTCCCCGTACACACACACACACACACACACACACACACTTTCACTAACAGATATAGCTGCAAAATATTTTTGACTTCCCATCTGAGTGTCACCCTCCATGGCATATCTTTGAATTTGGAATTACAGCCGCAGTACATTATAGTGTATGTGCACATATTAAAAGATTTTTTTATTGTAGTTTAATATGTTATAAATCTTGTTTCACTGAATGCAGTGTATGACTGATCTTTTATATTTTCAGTTATCATTAGTGCTCCTGTGATGTCCACAAAATCTTCAAGTTAGCAAAAAAAATTAATTACTTAGAATAATTTTTCATATTCTGAATGTATCTCCTCTGAATTACTGTCTGTAAGCCCATAGCGATAGCTTCTCCCTGTTTTTCACTGTATTGGATCTTCATTGATTAAACTGCTTTGGATTCAGGGTGTTTTGATGCATAAGGGTCCTTATTTGAAATGCATCTGCATATCAAAAGTTATAGATCCTTACATTATCGGACACAGTGGGAAACGCTGGAAGCACAGTTTAATCAACAGAGATATTAAATTAATCTGAATGTCAGCTTCAGGATGCACGGCTTTGTGGCCAAGGCTACTTCTGTGATGAAGATGCAATAAAAAGAGGGAATGAGATTTGCTCTCATAAAGGCTTTAGATTACAGTGCACTGTGATTGTGTGTCAGAGGGGAGGGTAAATCCAGACATATTCAAAGAGGTCAGGCGGGTCAAATTCCTCAGGAAGAGAATGTGAAGACGAAGGCAGAAACATGGGAACTCAGGAACCCACCCTGCAGCTTTTGCTGCACCCAGCATTAACTGTTGCTTAGAAACCAAACAGCGCTACTCACTTTTTTCCTCCCTCCTTTCTTTCTGGCTCCAAAACCTACAATTTTCATTATGATTTGCTGCTAAGAGAAGCAGCATTGAACTCTTGAGGTGAATTGGCCGACTGTTATTCAGGTATAACAGCAGGCACTCTAACAATCGTCTTTTGATTGAGGCAAACACTCGCCCTAAGAATTACTGGACTAAAATACTGTTTGTTGTTGGCGAAAGAAAAGCATATATGTGCACGACAGAGATAAGATAAATGAAGATAAAGAGAAAAGGGAGATAGAGCAAAGAAGAGGGAAATAGATGAACAGATGTGAGAATAGGGACTATTCTTGTCTTCCTCAGTGAACTTGCAATAGATGGAATAATGAAACATATAAATCAGTCCATGGCTGTTCCACCTCATCTATGTTCTTTCTCATTGAAACTACACATCGCATGTCACACAGCAGCCATTCCGAAGCTTGTCTTTGCTTCCTGATGCATGTAATCCTGTGTTTTACCCACAAGGAGCAGGCAGAGAATTCATTTTCTGTCAGTCTCTCATGATCGCAGCAGTCAGGCTTCTCAGCACTGTTATGTGCATTTTATTTAATGCAGTTCTTACTGAAACAATGTCAGACAAGCTGATATTTAAGTTTTGTGGATAACTGTTATAGGTCAAAGCACTTTCTAAATGTTTCTTCAGTTACTGCAATTACATAATGTTACATAATCTAAAAATCGAAAGGTGATTTAAAACTACAGCCTTCCGGTAAATCACACTCCGCTCTGTTAAATTTGCACCATCTCAAACACACATCCACTATATTCATGTGTTTTCCTCTTTGATGTGAAGCTGAGAGGAGGGAGGAGGATGGAAGAGGAGGAGGAGGAAGAGAGCAACAAGACGGGGAAGGACAAGGGTGGAGGATGTAGGTGTAAAAGCAGCTGGGGAGAGGAGGCAGAGCTGACACACAAAGGTGGACGATGCTTCATTTCCACAGAGAAGTCTTCCCATGTGTCCACTGCCTCCTACATAGACATCCAAAGAACAACTAGACTGTGTAGCCCCCAGCCACTGGAACAGGAATTTCTCTAGCTGTTATCTTGAAAACACACAGGTGAGACACAAGGTTAAGTACATAGGGAGGAAGGAGAAGAATCCAGCATTATACTGTGTAATATGGAACCCAGGGGAGGTGGTGGGAAAAGTGAGACAATGGTAAGTCGGATGATAGTGTGTCAGTGTAAGTGTGGGGTAGCAGCAGTGGTGGAGAGAGTACAAAAAAATCTACTTAAGGGCAAGTGCTCTTACCTTATTTTACTTAAGAAGAAGTAAAATTACTGGTATAAAAATGTACTCTAGTAAAAGTAAAAAGTAGCTGATTTAAAATATACTCAGAGTAGAAATTACTCAGTAAGGGGGGTTATGGGGTTTATAATATCATCTCTCCATAACATCCGTCTACATCTCTGTGCGCCAAAGTCCCCTTTGCTGTCTGGGTGTGTGAAACTGACTATTGTTCATCTATTGGCGCTGCAGTTAGTCAGGGGAGCCAATCAGATGGACAGTTGCTGGCAAACAGACACAGCACCAGTTAATAGAAAACTTGGAGAATCTTATTGTTTTACCTTTTTTTGGGCTGAACCACAGAAGCAGGCAGCCTAACAGACGCATTTAATGCTGAGTGAGTGAGTGAGTGAGTGAGTGAGGCGACCAAATTTCAGGATTGGTCAGACGGTCATTACTCTGTTCTCATTGGCTGTTTCCCTTTCAAAATTAATCTGTGCGAACAATCCTATGTCACCAGGGGGCGTTTCATGTCCTGTGGAGTGACTGTAGAGCAGTTTTGCTAAGCAAGACAACCGAGAGCCAGAAACGTCTCCACAAGCTGTTAATAATCACATAGATGTTGTTATATTGTGTTGTGATTGAGATTCTGACCCACCATGCAATCAATCAAAAAAATATCATTTTTCTGCCATTCAAACCTTTCACGCTCGCTCTCCAGCACGCAGCAGCAGTGACAAACAAACTGTAACTGTCTGTAACTCTGACTGTCACGTGCTTTTTTCAACCTAATGCCACAACCCTAATGGACACAAACTGCTATTTGAAGTGCATACCTATGCAGTGCATCACTGGAAATCGACAGTTCTTATGATTCTATTGATGCAAACCATCTCAAGATTATATCACAACAGTTGGTAAAATCAACAACAGTAACAGAGATAACCTGCAAAAATCACCAGTGAAGCTTTGTGGAAGTCCTGTTTTTCTTAAGCCAAAAGGAGAAAGATGGTTATAAGCTGCCTTCCGCAGAATTAGAAATGATAAATGTAGTAAGAGCTCAAAATAAAGACCAAAATATAAATTTATAGATTAATTTTAGATAAATATAGATGGCCTAAATATAAAATGATTGAATATCAAGTCTGATATTTATCAAGATAAGTATAGTAAGTATAGTTTCCAGACATATAGTAAGTTACCTTTCAAAAGAGACCAAAACCATACATGAACTCTACACGGTTCAAGAACAGCTTTTGGTTTTGTGTCTGAGCTAAATCTAATCCAAAAAATTCCAGTGTAGTGTCATTTTGCAGGGATTGCCAATGGTCTGACATACAAGGCTTACGATTATTAGCATAAATGAACATTTTTGTAGCTTTGGTCTCTGTTTGAGTAACTGATGACCTAATGGTGATTTCCCACTTGTAAGCAGCTCAGTAGTTGTAGAGGGGATTTTCTGTCTTTACACAAAAATAATAAGCATTCATGAAGTACTAATACATTCTTTGCAAGAAACTATGACGCACTGCTTGACTCATGGGGCTAAATTATGATCATTTATTAACCAAGGAACAGTTATTACCATATAGTTACTAAGGAGTTTTACTCATTAGCCTCATTAGCTTTGTCTTTCTGCTGCTCATCAGAATCCTGATCCTAACACAAAAATAGTTTTATGGTGAAATGTCACCTCAGGGATTTTCTCATGAAATGTTTTAAAACTCATAACTTATGACTGAATTATTATCATTATTGTATGAATATCAAAAAAGGTATGGTTATGGCATTGCTATGTTATTGTTGTTGTTTTTTAAACAGCTAATTTGATGAAAATTGTTGACATAACATCTACTCTTTCTCCTTCCTTAAAAATCTATCCATGTGTAACTATTTTTCATTTCCAAAGTTTGATGTGTTGGACACAAATGTCTTCAGAGGTTTATGTCTCCACATAACAATGTGTAAATTTCATCCCGGACCATCACTGGCTCCACACTAGTTGTGACGTCACAAAATTAATTGGGACTGAGATAATTAAAGTGCGCAGAGAGACACCAGACGTCATTGTGCACTGAGAGCTCAAACATCCAAATGATGAAATAATCAAAACACATTTCTCTGAGGACGAGGGGCTTTAATTATCCAGTTGTTTCACTTTTTCTGTAGAAACGCTGCACTGACAAAGCAAAATTTCTTGTGCATTTGTGTGTCCTGGATATTTCCCATCATTCCTTTCAGATTTATCAGGTAGCTGTTATAGGATATTATGTGAAGAAGCCTCACAGACACGGACGTATTTTTCTATTTAAATTTCATTATTTTACCACAGGCAGTATAACATCACGTGTGTATGAATCTGACTTACTGACAATTTAAGGAACTTAGAGCTGTTGTGGGTAAGAACACAGTTAACTGCTGGACTTCAGCCAAAACAGTTGACTCGTGGACAGCTGAGAGGACTAAGGATGGGGAATTCCAGCAACTGAACACACACATACTGTACACACGTACACACACACACCTGTCCATAACACACACATGCTTGTGCACACATGTATTTGTTAGACTCTCTTTTAAACACACACCCTCAAACACACAGCTGTGAGGCAGGTAGGTTCTCCTCTAATGAGCCAGACTCACCCAGACAGGTTGGGAAGGTTTGGTGGGGCACGATAAAACACTACACTGACCAGTCACCGTGTAATGTCATGAATCAAAGACTGGAACGGAAAGAGACTGATAAAATAATCTGTTAATGCTCTGCATATCTACTTTACCTTCCTTCATACATCTGTGCACCATTTCCCCATTACAATACACATGAACAAAGCTTCCCAACATTAATCACTCAAGGAATAATCCACTGCACATCTTTTACCATCACACAGCATTTTATATTTAAAAAAATAAATAAAAATAAAAAGCCAGCTTGGCAGAGAGCAGTTCATTTTCTCTGCTGCCCTTCAAAGCCAAACATAGCTGAAACAAAATATCTCTCAGCTTTGTAATATCTCTCTGTCTGCTTCTCTAAACTGGAAGAATAATCACTGCTTTTTTCCCCATCAGAGTGGTGAAGGTTCAGCTTGCTGTGTCGTAATATGCCTATGGATTGTCAGGGAGAAAACACACAAGTCTCACAGCACACAACATTCCCAGATGGCCTACACCTACAGAAAAACAAGCCCAGTGTCACCGCAGGAAACAGGCACAGCGCTGAATCTACAGGATTTATGCATCTGGGTATAAATTATCCATTTTCCTTAGAGGTGGAGTCAGTAACATTTTCCCCAAAAATAAAACATAGACTTACGCTGCTCAATCGTCACTTCTGGGCCTCTATACATGTGTGGTGGTGACTCTGTCTGCAGAGCTCTGTCCTCCGTCTGGATTTTGATATTAATTTTAGTTGGAACATTTCTGGATGGGGAGAGCGCGCCAATCACAGGACTCAGGTGAGGTTAAGGGTGAATTAAATTTGGTGACTGAAGGCCATTCAGAAAATGGTGGATGTGGACATAGTGATGAAGAAAAGGAAATATAGCCCTAGTGAGGCGAAACTGAACTGAACTGAATCTGCTTTCGAGCACTGAGGGAGAGGCTGGGGATGAAGAGCAACGCAGAGTTGGTCTACTTTCTGTAGGACAAGTAGGTGACAAACACAATCGCTTATCTTGTACTAGCTTGCTAAATTATCGTCTTTTTCATGAAAACAAATGGAATATTTCTACATAACTTGCTGTGTTGGTACAAGCAGTATAAGTACACACTATGATACTTCTGGTGGGGGAGGAGGGGCATAATTTGGATGTTATGTTTGCAAGCTGCAACAAACAAATGATGCTGATTCGATTTTTAATATTCCGTGCAAGTTCCAAATATGAAATGTGTGTCTATGTACGCAAATCCTATAGATTGCATTCTGTGACCATTTCATGATTTTTTTTAATCAACACTTAACCAAAATCCTTTTTTTCCTAAACTTATTCAAAGTAAATCTCCTCGCCTCTCTGTGACTCGATAATTTCTTCTTTTTATTTGCACAAAGAAACTTTGTACAGGTGCAAAGAATGGTCCTGCCACAAGAAGAAGCGTCACAAGAAACATAAAACTTTTATCTATGCAAACAAATCCTGTGGAAAACGAAATCTGCATTATTTCACAAACTCCCATGAAACTTTAATGAAAAGTCATAAATCATCCACAGTAAATGTGAAGCTCAGACGGCGATCACCGAACTCATTTTTATGTCTTAGTTTCAGGGAACTGTTACAATTTTTGTTTTTATGTTCATCCTCCTGCACATCTGACATCCACCAATGAGACAGCTGACACAAAATGAAGAAATAAAACTAAAGCAGTCATTGTACTGTAAATGTAAGACATAACGTTCTCTCAGAAGGCATTTTCTCACCAACTGACCAACTCACTCTTTTCTCTTTTTGACATGGGGAAATTTCTCATTGTAACAACTCATCATGTAATGATGAGAAAGGTTTATTGTTTTAATGATTTACATTGTTTTTGTGTCGTAATAGGAAAAGTTTTTTAACACAGCACAGTGAGGAGATATGTTCACAAGAAAAGGCACAGGTTTAAAAAAAAATTGAAACTTTTTATCAGAATATTTACAAACCTGCATGAATCAGGTGATGTTTCATCATATTTACTCTGCTTTAAATGTATTTTAAAGGACAGCCAGGCAGCAGTG